>ML121684.1:11464-25382 GCA_003788615.2 Terfezia boudieri ATCC MYA-4762
ATATCCAAGGGGAAAGCAAAAGCGGAGGCAATGGCACCAGATATCTCTACCCTTGAAATCGAAATCGAAACAGCATTCAGATTGGATACTGCTTTCGCGCACTATCTACAATATTGCAAGGAACATTGGTCCTACTGCAAAGACTACTATTGTCCAGCACATGGAAGCTCTCACCAAATGAGCAATAGATATTTTTCTATTACCCAGTGTGCTATTTGCAGAGAAGAGGGACATGGCAGCTTGACCTGTATCTTCTTGGATACAGTTCTTATAAAGAGGAAGGAACACCTCAGGACTATAGTTAAGCAGCTAAGTGACAAACTAGAGTCCAAAGGTGCTGTCATCGTACCACCTCCACCTCCACCTCAACCTACACCAGTCGAGCGTTTCCAGACCTCCAACGGGGTAATGACCTACCGCCAACTGGAGGAAGCTCTCAAAAATGCACCAATTGCACCGCAACAACCGTGGAATCCTCCACAACCTCCAGTAGCGAGCGGCAGCAATGCAATCCAGATCGAAACTGCAGCAGTCACCACTTGTTCCCAAAAGTGAGTAGCAGTCGAGGAACGACCAATTCTCATTCCCATGCCAAAGTACAAGGATCCCAGGCAACGCTGTGATTTTTGTAAACTCCTAGGACACAACTCTGCTACCTGTGAGAAGAAGAAGCCTACTATCCATGACTTCAACCATCGAATTGAGCCAACTCTCAACAAGCTCATCGACGACAAGCATGCCAGTGACGGTTGGGAAGACGACAAGGACTACTACATTATTCAGTAGTTGGACCAGGGAGAAGGAATGAAGGTAGCATACCAAGCATGTATGAAGGTATGTCCAATCTGGAAGGAATACTATGATTCAACAGTACAGTGGAAGGAGCATAGGAAAAGAGATGGATTTTTGTATGTCAAGAACATACAGGGACAATGGAGATTAGTCTTACCTAGTACTTTCAATATCGAAGGTAAGAACTATCTCAAACTAGTAATAAATGAAGCATATGAAGCAACAGCTCATGGTGTTATCGGAAAAACTATGAGATACCTTACTGACCGATATCAATATCAGTCCTTTGCAGAAGCGGTTAAGGACTATGTCGGCAGTTGTAATACTTGTCAACAGACAAAGTATTCCAATAGAGCACCTCTCGGGCAAGTAATACCTTTACATGTACCAGAGAGGCTATGGACGAATATATTAATGGATTTTCTTAAGTTAGCACCTGTTTTCACCAAGTGTTCTATCCTGTATCCAAATATTTCTGGTGAAGAAGAGCATATTATTTGTATTTCTCGACTTTGGACGATTGTCGATAGACAATTAGGATTCAAATTTCTTATTCCTGTACCAGACAATTTCACAGTAGAATAAGTTACTGCTACTTTTGAGACTCATGTAGTCCCGATTATGGGATATCCTTTTTGTATTGTTTTTGATCGAGATACTCTTTTTATGTCAACTCACTTTAAGGATTGGGCAAGGAATAAAGGAATCAAATTAGAACCATCTACTGTGTACCATCCTCGTGCAAACGGACAATCGGAAATCGTTAACAAGGAAATCTTGCAAGTAGCAAGAGCGTGTAAGATTGAAGAATTTGATTGGCTACAGAAATTACCAGAGATACAGTTAAGACTTAACTCTAGGTATAATGCTGCTAGGAAAAATAGTCCTTTCCTTATATTATTAGGATTTAATGCATACCATGGAGTATCGATATTACCATATCCTATCAACGCCTATAAATTAGCAACCGAACGTCATAGTAATACATCACAAAATCTCTATGACGCCAAGAAGACTCAAGCATCTCAAGCCAATAAACGAGTACCTATGACGACTAAATTTAACATTGGTCAACAAGTCATGTTATCCTCAGAAAATATCAACCTATCGAACGTCTCAAACAAACTCAAGCCACGATGGCTAGGTCCCTATCCTATTATATCAACTAATTGGAAACGAAACAACTATAGCCTGGATTTATCAAGTCAACCAAACCTTAACCTCATATATAATACTTTCTATATCAGCAAGCTGAAACTTTATCTAAACAATGATTCATCTAAATTTCCAAACAGACAATCCAGAGAACCTGGACCTGTAAAAGATGATCGTTATGAAGTAGAGAAAGTATTAGAATTCAGAACGGCACCACGCACTGGTGAACATCAATATAAGGTTAGATGGCTCGGCTACTCTCCTAAGCATGATTCTTGGGTAAGCGCCAAGGATATCACTCAGGAGATTCTTCAAGACTTTTGGACAACCGGAAGCTTAGAAGATACATTCAAGAGACGTCGAACAATAAGAGGAAGACAAGGACCTCGTACTAGAGATGAAACTTGAGCTCTTATACAACAAGAACGAGATCGAGTCCTAAATCAGATGAACCATACCGAAATACACACTAATACCAACATACTCAAAATGCATAAAACTCTGGGAAGAATGGAAGCGAGAAGGGCAGAAGTATAAACTATAAATATAGTAAATCCTTCTAAGTGGGGAAGTGTAATAAGGAAGCTTATTGTCTTATATTTTACCTCATGTATTTTCTATATTTATTGCATTATTATGTAACTAGCGTTCACGGTCGAAGGGCTAGCCTTCGTCCACCCTCAGCAACTACCGAATTCAGTAGTTCAACGGCCACGGAATTTGCCACGGTAAATTCCATGGAACTTGCCGTTTCGTGGACACCCTCTTGGGCTCCACACCCTCCTGTATGGCACTCCCTCCTCTGGAGGTGTGCCAACCATCATTATGTATTTCCTTAGTCATTAGGGTCTCTGAACAGCTATATAAAGGCCGATGGATCCCCTCTGGAATCCATCAGTCTTCAGACAACCCGAACAGCAGGGATCAGATAGATAGCATAATTACAAACGAAGATTACACCTGTTATATTATTGTTCCTTATGGAACACCTCTCTCAGTAATCACCCTACCCTTTTGAGGCAATCCTTCAGCAGAACCGGCATACACAAACATCCATCTCCAAGCGGATATAGATTGTATAAACGGTACCGAATGACTACTGTCTAGTATCATTCATTACAGTGAGTGCAGACTCAAGGAGGAAAATCCACTACTAATACCAAACCAGGGGGAAGAGAACGTCCCCCGAGTCCAGTCTTCAATAAACGACAACAAGAGGGAAGATGTACTAACTGCAGAAGGAGTACTCATAAGTACTGGGAATGTAAGAGCCAAAGAACTACTAAAACTCCCCCCCCATTTAATGCCTCTACTACTCGCACCACTAGTCAGGCACTAGTACCAGCCCACAAAAAAGCACGAACAGATAAGGGACAACTAAGAATTACAGAGCTGGGCTCTGAGGGAGATGAATCGGGAAAAGAATAAGGAGTACCTCACCTACCATCGGATGTACTCCTAGACACTCTCCTCTTTTGACGGTCCGAATTTTCATTGCTGGGGAAGAGGTAGAAGTAGTAATAGACTCTGGAGCTAGTGCTCCAGTTGTTGGGAAAAGATTAGCAATAAAGCTAGGAGTTTGGAAAAGGGCTCAGGAAGTTCAGGTTAGGCAGGGTCATGGATCTCACATTTCTGAAGGAAAATATGTGGTTAATGCTAGGTTTGATATGTTGGATTCCTCTTCTCATTTTTTTGGTAAGTTCAAGATGGATGCTGAAGTATTGGATATTGGGAAAAAGGATGTTATCTTGGGGTTATCTTGGTTGGAGGAAAATGGATTTTCAGTGGATACTCAGGACAGGTGCCTGAGGCAGGTCTCTACAGGTTTGGTTATTCTGTGTTCCGTTAGGTAGATTCCTTCTGTTAAGATTTTGGATTTGGATCTCGAGCCATTAGAGGATGGTGAGATCGTACTTATTATTGATGCCAGTGAATGATACTGTCGTTATGCACAGGTATTCTCCGCAAAACAGGCAGCCAGACTCCCCCAACATAAGACCTGGGACCACCATATCCCTCTCCACGACCCAAGCATAAAAATACCTACCGGGGCTATCTACAAGACCTCATGGGAAGAAGACGAAGCCCTGCAAGCCCACCTCCAAGAAGCTTTACCCTCTGGTAAAGCAAGACGCTCATACTCTACTACCGGTGCACCAATCCTATTTGTACGCAAGAAGGATGGATCCCTCAGGATCTGTGTCGATTACCGAGCCCTCAATCGACTCACTATCCCAAATAAATACCCCCTCCCTCTTATCAGTGTGCTATTAGATAAGACAAAAGGAGGCAAGTGGTTCACGAAATTGGGCCTCAAGAATGGGTATAACCTCATTAGGATTGCATCAGGAGATGAGTGGAAGATAGCGTTTAGGACAAAGAAGGGATTATTCAAGTATACCGTCATGCTATTCGGGTTAACCAATGCACCTGCTACCTTTCAGGAGATGATAGATACGATCTTTAAGGATATGGAAGGATGTATCTGGTACTTGGACGACATCCTCATCTTTGGAGGAGAGACTGAAGAAGAATATCAGCAGCTGGTCGAAAGTGTTCTCCAGCAATGCATCCAATATAGATTGGCAGTTAACCTCAAGAAGTTTGAATTCCATGTCCAGGAGACCTTATTCCTTAGTCATATTGTCAATGGTCAACAAGTCAGAATGGATCCCTCCAAGCTTAAAACCATGTCCCAATGGCCTATCCCCACCAAGAAAAAGGAGGTACAAGCATTCCTAGGCTTTGCTAATTATTACTGTCGATTTATTGCCAACTATAGTGCTAAAGCACGCCCCCTAATCGACCTGACAAAAGACATTCCCTTCAGTTGGGGACATGAGCAACAGCAAGCCTTTGATGACCTCCAAGAACTATTCCTCACAGCCCCCATCCTTACACAGTTTGACAGACAACTCGAGACAATTATGGAGACTAATGCTAGTAATCAAGCTATTGCTAGTATCCTCTTGCAATACCATATTGTCAATGGAGGAAAGCAGCTTCACCCCATTGAGTACCATGCAAAAACCCTCTCCGCAGCACAATGCAACTGGCCTATCCATGATAGGGAGTTATTTGCAATTATGGATTGCTTCCGGAAATGGCGAGATTGGTTAGTAGGTGTTTAGGTGAATGTCTACACAGACCACCAAGGGTTGCAGTACTTCAATATGAAGCAGAAGCTTAACTCCCGTCAAGCTACCTAGTACCTCCGCATGTCAGAGTTCATCTATACTATTCACTATAGACCTGGATTGAAGATGGGAAAGCCAGATGGCCTGTCTAAACGTTCAGGGGAAGAGAAGTCTGGTATGGATGCCAGATTTTTCGAAGATGAACAGCTGATGGTACTAGGGGAAGAGGATGAAGAGGATGCAGAAGACATTGAGATAGAAGAGATAGATATTGCGGGATGGGAAAAGAAGGATGGACTATGAGTTGTGCCTCTGGAGTGCCGGTTAGAAGTGCTGAAGCAGCACCATAATAGTCAAGTGGCAGGACATTGGGGAAGATATCGTACTCAAGAGCTAGTGTTAAGGAACTTCATATGGGATAAGTGGCAGGAAGATATTGCGAATTATGTGGCAGGATGTGCTAAGTGTCAGAAGGCAAAAGCAGACAGGCATAGCAGGCAAACGAAGTTGGTACCGATGCCCACAGGTGAACGCCCTTTTGAGGAAATAGCAATGGACTTCGTTAGTGAGCTACCAGAGTCAGAAGGTTTTAATGCAATACTAGTTGTCACGGACCGGTTTACGAAAGTACAGCACTATATTCTAGCCAAAACTACTTGGACAGCATCTGATGTTGCAGATATCTATATCAGCGGAATATGGAGACTCTATGGCCTTCCTCAACATATCACCTCCGACTGTGGTCCCCAGTTTGCCTCTCGATTCCTCAAAGACCTAAACCAAAAGCTCAACATCACCCTCCGCCTCTCAACTGCCTACCATCCTCAGACCGATGGACTTGCTGAACGAGCAGTCCAGACACTCAAGCAGTATCTCCGTATCTACTGTCACGATAGGCAAGCCCGCTTGAAACGATGGCTACCCTTAGCCAAGTTTGCCTATAACACCGCTGCCCATTCCACTCACAAATACTCCCCTTATCGAAGTCTCTATGGCTTTGACCCACACACTATTCACCTCTCCGATAACTACGCATTCTCCTCTCCCGCTACCGAAGAATAGCTAGACCGAATGACTTAAGTGCATAACCAGATTCACGATACCCTGAAGCAAATTAACTACAAACGAAGTGCAATTCACCTCGAGAAGGTACGCAAATTTGCTGTCAATGACTGGGTACTAGTTGACCGCCGGAACTTACAGATACGAGCTGGAAACAACCGTTCTTTAACTAATAAGTGGATAGGGCCCTATAAGGTCATTGAAGCTATTGGTTCACATACATATAGGCTCGAAGTTCCACAAGGCACATAATTGCACAATGTTGTTCATGTTACCCTCCTTAAGCCATTCAGACAACGAGATGAACCACAAGATATAGATGAGGATGAGCCTGATATCTTCAAGGTTGAATCCATAGTGGACCCCCGCAAAAATAGAGGAGTGGTCAAATACAGAGTATGTTGGGTAGGATATACTGAGTATGAGGATACATGGGAAACCTTTGACAAGTTGGATAACTGTCCAGAGGAGCTTAGGAAGTATCGAGAGAAGTTCCCCAATAAGCCACGAGATGAAAGAGATGTCTGAGGTTCAGATCTACGTCAAGTTAATTTATGGATAAAGACATGGTACCTTTTACCCTCCTACTCGTCACCTTTTCCCTGTCGGTTTTTTGGCGAGAGGTTTGGTTTTTAATAGCCATGGCATGCATGTGTAGTCACACTGGGCTTATGGTACCCCATACCGTGGGGAGAGAGGTATCTTACTAAGAATGGTATTATATCTGCCACCGCAGTTACCTGAGTTATTACTAACACTTGTCTTCTCCAGGGTCGGAAGGACTTGTGTTCAGCTAAGGACAGCTGCCTCGAAACGGGGAGTAATGTTAAGGCTCAGGTAAGGGACCTACCTCTCCGAGGGCTAATACCAATACTCTACTACAACGCTAACTGATATGGCATGATCAACCATGCAGATAGGGTAGTATGGATAAAGAGGTTGGTGTATTGAAGTATGTGACCTCTGACATCAGATCTTATGCATGTATTTCTCTTCTCGTTCCATTGTATTCCATTTGGTTGTCATTTATCTATCGTTATTGGTTGTATTAGGTTTTCAGCTCCTATATATCAGCCTGACTGCAATGCATTGAAGTTCAAGCTGCCTAATCAATGTATGTCAGCCTGCGTGGAGCCTAATGTCATGGAGGCCCTATTATCACTTATAGCGCTCTTGCAACTACAAAATAGAACGGCTATACTTTGTCTGCCACAACGATAACTATTCCGCAACACAGAATAATATCCTATAGCAGTAAAGTTCAATTCCACAATAGTTCCTCACGAAAGATCTTATTTCGCAATACAAAATAAATCCGATATCACTTGAATATAAAGTTAACTTAGACTTAGAACTTTGTAGGCTTCGTATACTCAAGGTGCTCTTGCTTTCGAATACTCTTGATGGTAGAATCAAATTCAACTGGGAACTACTAGCACTATTTATAACGCATAGTGGTTGTAGATATTCTTTGATAAAATATTTTGGGGACACGCACTCTACCTGTCACTTTCGAATTAATTAATTCTAAGTGTTATGCCATCCACACCTTTTATTAACACAGGTGCTATCTGCGCTCGTTGTCACAGGTTACTAACCTAAACAATAAGTATTATCCCCTGTCTGCATATATACTAAAACTTCGCTTAAAGCTCTCTAGCCCTATTAATGAATACCCAGCTGAAACAACTAAACTCATCTTCTAATATCCTACCAAAAGCGACGATGCCATTAAGTTACTCCTTAACAGTATCATAGGGTCATTTATTTGAGCTTCTGGTAGTATTCACTTAGTAGGGTCTAGTGTCCATTGAAAAATTATTTTCAACTGCACATAACTCTATGAATAGAGAACCGTGGGTCACAAACAAACTATCATTGGTAAGGTCTTATCGCAACGAAGATTATAGAATCTTAGTTCATCTCGATACCTAACTTATTCACAGAGTTATTACCAATAGTAGGTAACCCTCCTCGTGGGCTTATTACACCTTATTAAAAGGCTAATAACTCCATGAGTTTTACTCCGATCATAAAAAGGATTTCAGAAATGGAATCAGGGCGTCGAGTAGGCCTAGATAGAACCTTGAAAATATAAATTCGGAGAACTTTTTATTCTCGCCCTATCTTTGGCCTACTCCCCAAGTCACTTCCCTTATAGTGTCACCGGACGCACTTTGGTCTAAAGTACGCCCTCGTGGCTTCATTTTTTTATTTATTTTTACCGAATTATTTTCCTGCAGTTCAGGGTAATAATTCAGGTTTCAGGGTAACGCAAGAGGTAGGGTAATAGCTTCCAGCTAGTAGTTATATCATAGGGTGTAATAGCTTCCAGCTAGTAGTATATATACATAGAGTATATATTGATCTGGGTATAACTATAGAACCGTTATTCGGATTGTTCTGAAACTTAAACCATAGCTCCCTCAAGGGTCTATGGACGCTCCATAAGAGTTATAACTATCTGTGATAATTCTTTACTCCTCCGAGGTTCATACCCGTTACTAATAATTATCTCTATGGATAATTATTAGAAACGTTTGCACCACACTACTATGAGTGTACCTAGAGTCCGTATGGATATTCTAGGGTCGTTCTATGTGGGCACAAGTACCTATGGTAGGGCTGGATGTCACCCCGTGACAGTGCCCCCCCCCTTAAGGTTCTTGTCCGCAAGAACCTAATTGATCATGCAGCCAGACTCATTATTATCACTAACAACAATGGATGGGGCTTGAGGACCAGTCCTCATATACGACCACCGAAACACAGTAGCGTACGTCTCATTGCACCCCTGGGACAAAGCTATGGCATAAGAAATACAGGTATCAAAAACATAAAGATAATTCAAAAAACCTAATGCCTACCAATAGGAAAAAAAGAAAAATCCTCATAAAATAACATCAGGGTCCCGAGGCTTACGAGGGTTATCCAGATGGAATTTCCGAACGAGTTCAGCACCTCCATCCTTCAAGTTCTCATATGGTTCCCATGTGTCATCGTCTGGACTGTAACCCTTCCAAGAAACTAAATACATTACTCGTCCCTTCCTGAGTTCACTCATCCTGACCTTCTCAATCTGGTACTCCGATTCTTCGAGATCGACTGGAGGAGGTGTTGGCGAACGTCTGCCGGCAATTGTATTAAGGTGGTAGGGTTCCAACAAACTAATATGAAAAACTGGGTGAGTTTTGCCTGTACTTGGGGGAAGTTCTAACTCATAGGCATAAGTGCCTATAAGCCGTTTAATTCTAAACTTCCCTCGTAGCTTGTAGTCAAGCTTTTTGGTCAGATGCCTTGTTTTAATATTCTTTGTGTTGACCATAACCTAATCTCCCACTTTGAATATCGGTTCCTTTTCTACTACCTTAAGGTTATAGTATTTTGACATCCGGTCCTGAGCTGCCTTCATGTTTTCCCTCATTGCCAATCTCATTGCATCCAAGGTTTCGACCGTCTTGACCGCCTCAGGGTTGTTCGATTCAGTTGAGGCTTCGGTTGGGTTCTGAAAGTTGTTGTCGGGGTATTGTGTATATGCTACATAAAAAGGAGTGAGTTTAGTACTAGAGTGGACAGTGTTATTATAACAAACCTCGGCAAATGGTAATAACTCGACCCAGTCATCCTGATCCCAACAGCAATACGTCCGTAGATAATGCTCTAGGGTCTGGTTAACTCGTTCGGTTTGACCATCGGTCTGGGGGTGATATGCCGAGGACTTATCCAACTCAACTCCTAATAACTGCATTACTTCCATCCAAAATGAACTAGTAAATACCGAATCCCTATCCGAAACAACCCTCTTAGGTAGCCCATGCAATCTCCAAACCTCCTTGATAAATATCCCAGCCAACTCTTTTGCCTTCTGGTTCTTTAAGGAAATAAAGTGTGATATCTTAGTAAACCTATCAATAATAACCCAGTTCTGATTATACCCTTTAACTGGTAGTAAATCAGTAATAAAATCCATCGAAATATGTTCCCATGGCCTATTGTTATGAACCAACCCTTACCCTTGTCTCAAGAACCTCCGGCCCCTATTTTGTATTGGCAACCCACGCACTTACTAACTCATATATACTTGCGGCTCAACATGATCCTGACTCAGCACGAGTTTATCATGCTACTGCTGGCCCTGTGGTTGCTATTCCAATTCCAGTAACTCGAAACCCGATCCCAGCCCTGACCTGCATAACAACCGACCGCATCCCGGAAGTCCAGATTAAGTACTCGCTTATTCAGGAATCTACTAGAACCTCCTAGTAGATTCATATCGTGAGGAATAGAATATTTTGTCGGAACTCTATGGTTTTCTAGTTCACGCACGAATCTTCTAGTTCATTCTTTCCGCTTTGTAACCCAGAATTTCTAATGAGGATTATAAGTCTTGAATGATACTGGATTCCTATAAAAGGAACCAGTTTCTCCTGTCTATTTCCTTTCTCTCTTCTTCTTCAGGCAATAACTTGTTTACTCTACTGTACCTAGTTGTTCACAATATATTGATCTTCTATCTCCCGAGCGTAGCTCAGACTTTCACGTCCCTAATCTTGACCTTGTTTATGCCTACTCGTTTGACCTTGGTCTCGTCCAAGTCACCTCCGACCTCTGAACCCGTACACCTGCTTGATCTTGTCAACCCCGCTCTTCTCCAGTACTTGAACCTTTATTACCTTCCGCTTAATCGTAGGATCCCTAACTACTTGCAACGTACCTCCTACCCTCACAAGTCACGCCCTTCGTACTATTGGTAGTTCGGATTAGAGTCCATTACACTTTGTTGTGTACCTTATAGTCTCCACTACGCAAAATGTCTTCCTCTACGCAGCAACAACAGCAAGTACCACCATCTGACGATGATCAATGGCGTACCTTAGCATCAATTCTCTGTGACACTCCTCCAGAACCCCCTACGGTCTTCTCTATCCTTCCACCAGGAACTCCAACTTCCTTCTATTCCTGGATCCATGGGGTATTTGGTGCAGGCATACGATCAGGACGAGGAGTTCCTACTAACTTCGATATCCCAACTACAGGTACCTCTACAACTACGGAATGTTGTTGGCACTATTACAATAGGAGTTATGAATATGGAATTACAGCTTCCCGTTTAATTTCAAGCTCTACTTCCACATCAACATCCTCCCGAGCTCCAAAACTCCATGAACCCGAGAACTTTGATGGTACTAGATCTAAGTTCACGAGATTTATGATTAAACTCTCATTAGTATTCTCATCTGACCCTACACGGTATAATAATGAAGCTGCGAAAATCGCCTATGCAGCATCTTATTTAACAGGATCTACAGCTGACTGGTTTGAGCCTCATCTCGATCGAACTATGAGATTGATTGACTTCGATTCATATGAGGAATTCGCAACAGCATTAAAGAATGTATACGATGACCCTAATGCCTGTGCTACTGCAGAACGAAAACTCCTTGCTCTCAAGCAGGGAAATAAGGACTGCTCCACTTATCATGCTGAATTCGCGATATATACTGCTGCCTTCAGTCTGGACAACCGAACCAAAATCTCCTTCTTCACGAATGGAGCAAACCAAGCACTTAGGATTGCACTATCCTATCAAGCTACACCTCCTGAAGACTTCGATGAATTTGTCCAACTTTGCATTAAGTTGGATAATAGGGCTAAGATGTTGAACCAGAACCCTTCTAGGACTACAGGCCCTAGTCACCAAACTCCCGCTTCCGCCTCCTGACCTCCTGTTCCTTCTACTTCAGTTGGAACTACTCCTGAACCAATGGACCTCTCAGCTTCTTAGAAAAGAGGTCCCCTTACTGATGATATCAATAAGCATCGTCGGGAAAATGGACTTTGTATGTATTGCGGAAATGCAGGTCATTGGGCTACAAACTGCCCCGTTTCTGCCAAAAACAAAAAACTAGCTACTGCTAGCACTGCTCCACCCCCTCTCGATACTACTACTACTCCCGGACCTCAGACCCTCTTCGAGGTTCTAAAAGACTAGAGCACCCTTTGAATAACGATGGCAGTGCAAAGAGCGCCAGGATGCATCCTGGTGCCATCTCTCATGATCTTGTTTCTTTTGTTAGTTCTAACTCATTTTCTGCTTTAGAGGAAATTCATCTCGACGGAACTGGATATGTTTTACCTGTAGTTTCTCGCAAGTCTCGTCAACGACTTGCTCGTCGATGTCGTCTTGCTTCTATTTTAGTTATCTCTGCACTTTCTGTTATTCATGATTTGGGGTCTGATGATCCACTTATTTTACCGTGCCTTGTCAATTCAAACCATTCTGGAACCTGCATGGTAGACTCGGAGGCTAGCTCCCAGTTTATCGATCTTGATTATGCCTTGAACCTGAACCTGCCTCTTGACTTGAAACCTAAGCCTGAGGACCTTGTACTCGCAGATGGAAAACGTTCTCTTGTAGGACAAATAACCCATACGTATACCTCGAAGCTAACTATAGACCAACATATGGAAGAACTTACCTTCCATGTAACTAAGCTAGCTGGTTGGAATATGATTGTTGGAAAATCATGGCTCAAACGTCATAACCCTACGATCAACTGGACTCACATTACCATTGCCTTTGCCTCTGGATATTGTCATGCACACTGTCTCCCCATACAAAAATCAGAAAAGACAACAGAAACCTCCGAAAAACTCCGAATCTCGATCATCTCATGAGCTGCCTTCCGAATAGCTATTGAGGATCCTGAAGCCAAATTATGTATTGCAGCCATCTATGCCTCCCCAGAAGACGATGACAATAATAGCGAGTCTACTGCCAAGCTTATACCTCCTGAATATCATGAATACCTATCTCTTTTCTCTGAAAAAGAAGCCCGAATCTTACCCCCTCACCGTTATATTGACCATGCAATTCCTTTACAAGATGGGGCTAAACCTCCATTTGGTCGAATGTACTCCATGTCCGATGCTGAACTAAAAGAAGTTAGGAAATGGATCGATGAGAATCTCTCCAAATCCTTTATTCGAGCAAGCTCCTCATCAGCTGCCTCCCCAATCCTTTTTGTAAAGAAAAAGGATGGTTCCCTCCACCTCTGTGTCGACTACCGTGCCTTGGACGATATTACGATCAAAGATCGTAACCCTCTACCTAGAATCGAAGAAACTCTGAATCAAACTCGAGGTTGTAAATATTTTACTCGACTTGATCTCCGTGCTTGCTTTAACCAAATTCGAATCAAGGAAGGTGATGAGTGGAAAACAGCCTTTAGAACTCGTTACGGATTATTTGAATTCCTTGTCATGCCTTTTGGGTTAACTAATGCACCTGCAACTGCCCAAAGGTTTATGAACGACACTCTACGAGAATACCTTGATATGTTTTGTATCTGCTATATAGATGATATCTTGATCTACTCGAAAACTTGGAAAGAACACAAAGAACAAGTTCGAAAAGTCCTACAAAAGCTGAAAGAGGCGGGGCTATTCATTAAACCCGAAAAATGCAAATTCTCTGTTAATAAGACTACGTTTCTTGGTTTTATCATCTCTGAACATAGCCTCGAAATGGACCCTGAAAAGATTAACGCAGTCCTTAACTGGGAAATCCCAAAATCCGTTAGGGACATACAATGCTTCCTTGGATTCGCTAACTTTTATCGACGGTTTATTAATAAGTATTCTTACTTATATCAACCCCTCTTCAACCTACTCCGGAAAGATATACCTTTTCTCTGGGATTCATTATGTGAGGAAGTCTTTGAACTCCTCAAACAAGCCTTTACTTCCACCCTTAGATCGGAAGAGCACAC
>ML121684.1:25869-35883 GCA_003788615.2 Terfezia boudieri ATCC MYA-4762
ATATATTCGGCACCTAAGTATACAGCGGTTCCGTCTAACGGTGCTGGCTTCTATACTTCGTTACTCTATTATCAAGCCACGGACCACCGTAGTCCTAACCCAATGCTGGCTCAACCTGCAGTCCTAACATTACACTGGGTCGACCGCAGGCCTAACGACACGTTGGATCATACCTCGGTCCGGCAACAACGCGGCGGGGTCGCTACGGGAAGACCGCACTTGCTTCGACAACGTTTGGGGCATATCATATAAAATATAGAAAGAGTTATGAAGATACATATATTGAAGGCTTATGTTAATTCTGAGATGATACGTATATAAGCGCGCGTATAAGTTTCCGCCGATAAAGTTCCGCCGATAAAGTTCCGCCAATAAGTCTCCCGTAGCGATGCAATTCCCGCACTCAAGTGGGTACTACACGCAACCCTGTTCTGAACAAAATCCCACCGCAACGTCTGTGCCCTCAGAGACGGTTCATGCAGATCTATTTCCAACAAATTCCGAGTGCAACGTCTGTGTCCGTTTGGACGGTGCGCGATCAGAATGCAGGGTCCCCCGCCTCGTTTCAAGTTGACGCAGGGCTGCGTGGGCGTTTTCGCAACTGCAGGACCGGCTTATATGTATATATGCGAGAAATCTGTGCTTTCGCAGCTTATCCATATATATGCGAGAAATCCATGCTATCGCGGCTTATATATATATATGCGAGAAATCCATGCTTTCGCGCCTTATACATATATATGCCAGATATCCGTGCTTTTGTGGCTTATATGTATATTTTCTAGGGATTCAGGCTTTCGAGGATCATGTGAGAAATCGAGCATATCTAGAGGCCGCGAATGCATGCATGGCCAACACTAATCGCCAAGGCCGACAATATAAACTTTCCGAAGACAATGATATAGCAGATAACGAGAAAAGTGGCATGACCCGCTCCGCCCACTGCTGCAAGCGCTGCCTAGGCTGGTAATAGTCTTATTGGGAAATTGTAGCACTGCGATATGTACGGAACTCATGTATCCGCGGTTTATATATATTGTAGGAACTCATGCACCCCGGATTATATATATTGTAGGAACTCATGTATTCGCGCCTTATATATATGTTGTAGGAACTCATGTATTCGCAGTTGTAGGAACTCATGCATCCGTGGCTTATATATATTGTAGGAACTCATGTATTCGCGGTTGTAGGAACTCATGCATCCGCGGCATATATATATTGTAGGAACTTATGTATTCACGGTTGTAGGAATTCATGCATATCTAGTGGCTGCGCAAGCATGAATTTCTACAATATATATAAGCCGTGAATGCATGAGTTCCTACAAAATATATATAAGGCGCGAATACATGAGTTCCTACAACATATATATAAGGCGCGAATGCATGAGTTCCTACAATATATATAAGGCGCGGATGCATGAGTTCTGCACATATCGCAGTGCTACGTTTTCCCAATAAGACTATTACCAGCCTAGGCAGTGCTTGCAGCAGTGGGCGGAGCGGCTTATGCCACTTTTCTCGTTATCTGCTATATGATTGTCTTTGGAAAGTCTATATCGTCGGCCTTGGCGATTGGCCTTGGCAACTATGGTTTTCCTGTATATATACTTCGCTGCCCCGCACCTTTTCCCTTTGTCTTGTATGACTTCCCAGGTATATTCTAGCATGTATTAGATTGAGTATTAGAGCGAGTATTAGAGCGAGTATTAGAACAAGTATTAGAGCAGGTATAGGAGTATTTGAGCGAGTATTAGAGCGAGTATTAGAGCAGGTATTGGAGCGAGTATTAGAGCAGGTATTGGAGCGAGTTTTGGAGCAGGTATTGGAGTGAGTTTTGGAGCGAAGGTTACATATTCCATATATATATCTCTTTCTCAATACTTCTATATATATAACTTCCGAATACAATTAAGACTCTACTATGCATATATTCGCATGCATATTCAAAGGCGGCTATTTCAAGGCGGCTATTTCAAGGCGGTTATTCAGAGGGCATCGCTACGTTAAGGGCGTGAGTTCACCCATGATGTGCATTGGGATAAGACTTGTTTTAGGGTGGCGTTGCAGACACGGGAGTCTCTGACAAGTACGTCTAGATAAAGGTTGTTTAAGGCTCGCGTTGCAGACACAGGCAAACCTGCCACGAGCTAGTCTTATGTCCAGGGGGCGGAGCAAAGTTCAACTGCGTCCCGACGCACCCGCAAAAGCGTTGACGTCCTGATTTAGAGTTTTTGTCCCGAGCGTCCTGTGCGTCCTGTGCGTCAGGACACACAGGACGCAAATATTATTCTTGCTGATGTCAAGAAACATGCATTAGTTCCCTTATCAGAATGTAAAATTTCTGATGGACTTATCTTGGTTAATGATCTTGTTTATGTTCCCAACTCCCCCGAAATTCACCTCCGCATCCTTCGAAACTGCCACGATCACCCTGCGGCAGGACACCCAGGTCGAGCAGCCACATACGAACTTGTATCACGGGATTATTGGTGGCCAAAAAGGTGCCAAACTATTGTACAATACCTCCGAAATTGTGATACATGTACCAGAATTAAACCCGCTCACCATGCCCCTTATGGTCTTCTAAAACCCCTTCAAGTACTATTTAAAAAATGGTCATCTGTTTCTCTCGACCTTGTTACAGGGCTCCCTACCTCTAATGGATTTGATGCTTTATTCGTAGTAGTTGACCGACTCTCAAAAATGGCTCACTATATCCCAATAACAATAGATGTCAACTCCAAGCAAATTGCGAAGCTTTTCTTTGACAATATATTCCATCTCCATGGAATTCCTGATTCTATTGTCTCCGACCGAGGTATCCAATTCGTCTCTGAATTCACCTGCTCCCTCATGTGTCTAGTAGAAATTCAACAAAAAGTTTCTACTGCCTTCCACCCCCAAACAGATGGCCAAACCAAAAGGATCAATGCAATTGCAGAACAATATTTACGTGCCTACTGCAATTACCAACAAGATAACTGGTCTGAACTAATCACGATGGCAGAATTCTCATATAATAATACACTGTCTGCTACCCTGGGAATTACACCATTCCAAGCTATGTTTGGAGAAAATCCTTGCTACCAGATTAATCCAAACTCTGCAAAGAAACTTCCAGCACCTTCTGTCATCAAGGATTATGCCGATCGCCTCTCAGAACTCGATGCCCACCTTAGATCTGAAATGATTTGGGCACAAGCACCTTATTCTGAACAAGCCAATAAATCTCGAATTCCCCCTCCTAAGCTAGAAATCAGCGAGGAAGTATGGCTACTACGCCGACACATCAAAACAACTCGCCCCTCTACTAAGCTAGATTTTAAAAAGCTTGGTAAATTTCGAATCATCCAGAAGATCTCCTCCCATGCTTATAAGCTCGACCTTCTCCCTTCCATGAAAATTCACCCCGTCTTCCATATCTCTCTCCTCGAACCTGCATCAACCGACCCCTTACCAGGGCAAATTCAATCTCCACCTCCTCCGATTATTTTTGAAGACGAACCTGAGTGGGAAATTGACGAGATTGTTGATTCCCGTTTTCGTGGACGTACGCTTGAATACCTTGCTCATTGGATAGGATATGACGAGCTTACTTGGGAACCTGCTGACCTGTTTTTGAATGCACCTAGCGCTGTGAAAAAATTCCATGCTTCGTACCCCTCTAAACCTCGACCCCACACTCTACTAAAATGAGTGGACTCGGAACTCGTTATAATCCCTTTATCATTCCAGATAATAAAGAACTCGACCACGACTCGCAGGAGCTCGTCCTCAGAGGAGGGCCTACTGTTATGAACCAACCCTTACCCTTGTCTCAAGAACCTCCGGCCCCTGTTTTGTATTGGCAACCTACGCACTTGCCGACTCATATATACTTACGGCTCAACATGATCCTGACTCAGCACGAGTTTACCGTGCTACTGCTGGCCCTGTGGTTCCTATTCCAATTCCAGTAACTCGAAACCCGATCCCAGCCCTGACCTGCATGACAACCGACCACATCCCGGAAGTCCAGATTAGGTACTCGCTTATTCAGAAATCTACTAGAAACTCCTAGTAGTTTCATATCGTGAGGAATAGAATATTTTGTCGAAACTCTATGGTTTTCTAGTTCATGCACGAATCTTCTAGTTCATTCATTCCGCTTTGTAACCCAGAATTTCTAACGAGAATTATAAGTCTTGAATGGTACTGAATTCCTATAAAAGAAACTAGTTTCTCCTGTCTATTTCCATTCTCTCTTCTTCTTCATGTAACAACTCGTTTACTCCACTGTACCTAGTTGTTCACAATATATCGATCTTCTATCTCCCGAGCGTAGGTCAGACTTACACGTCCCTAATCTTGACCTTGTTTATGCCTACTCGTTTGACCTTGGTCTCGTCCAAGTCACCTCCAACCTCCGAACCCGTACACCTGCTCGATCTTGTCAACCCCGCTCTTCTCTAGTACTTGAACCTTTATTACCTTCCACTTAATCCTAGGATTCCTAACTGCTCGCAACGTACCTCCCACCCTCACAAGTCACGCCCTTCGTACTATTGGTAGTTCGGATTAGGGTCTATTACACCTATAGAGTATAGGAAGTGGTACGAGCTTGCCATATTTCTTGTGTTGAGCCGTCTTATTTCGTTGGCAAGCATCGCATGTATAGACATATTCTCGCACCCAGTCTTCCATGTTTGGCCAGTAGTAATTTTGTTTCATCAACTCGAGGATCTTATCTCGTCCGAAATGTCCTGCAACTTTAGCATCATGACTTTGGAAAGCCACTTTCAACTTAAGGGAGTTGTTGTCAGGTATATATAATCGACGTTCATAGGTTACCATGTCGTCCTCCAAACCACAGTGCTCCAGGCCAGGGTACTCTTTGCCAAACTTCAACGCATTCCGAATCCCTAACCACTTATCATCTTCGAGGCCAGCCTCTTGGATTTCCTTTGACCAGTTCAATTCTTTTGTCTGTGAGGCCTTCATTGCCATAATTGGGTGCGTTACTAGAGTCTCCTCACTTGTACCTAGTTGGAATTGACCAAGTTTGAATATTCGAATCGTGTGGTCCTGCTTCTCCCCCCCTTCTTTAAGGTCAGGATCTACCTGATGGGAAAGTGCATCTGCCTTGCCATTCTTATCACCTGGGCGGTAGATGATTCTAAAATTGAACTGGCTTAGTATTTCCGCCCATCATGCCTGCCTTCGATTGAGTATCTTAGTGGAATTAAAATACTCAAGGTTCTTGTGATCCGTATACACAATTATCTCCTCCGGGGCACCCATTAAGAAATGTCTCCATTCTTGGAAACAATTCACAATTACAACCATTTCTTTGTCATGGACGTCGTAATTAAGCTCTGCTGGGATGAAGCGTTTCGAATAGTATGCTACTGGGTGCCAATGACCATCTGGTTCCTTTTGAGATAGAATACCAGCCTTGGCTAGATCAGACGCGTCTGTCTCGATCATTTTTGGTCTTTCGGGGTGATAATTGCATAGTATTGGAGCCGTGGTGAACCTATATTTCAACTCATCGAAGGCCTGCTGACACTGCTGTATCCAATTCCAAGATAAATTAATAGGAATAAGAAACTTCAATCCTTCATGCTTTAATACCTTAGCCCCTAATTTTCCTGCCAAAGAGAGATCCTTAATTCTATCCAAAGAAATATCCAGCACTGCCACCTTTCGTGGTCTTTATTCGAGAGCGCTAACAAGAGGAGCCCCCTCCTCATCAGCTTTTCTTTTTGTCCCTTTTTTTGCGTTTTTGTTTGATAAAGAAGAGAAAGCAGAAGCAGATAAATTACGAGAAACAGAACTAATTAAAACCGGGTCAATATCCATAGGTTCCCTTTCATGTTCCTCCTTCCAACTGCCAACAGAGATGCCTTTCCTAATAACGCAAATAGAAAACCAATCCTACGAGACTATCTGACCCGACGTACTAGATAGCCCGCACCCCTAACAATCCGAGTTCTCCCCATAATCCAACTCATCCTCACTAATGATATGCCCAAACTGCACCTCAAGTAGCACTACTACAGCCGCTCCTGCAGACACTATCGCCACTTTCTTAGTTCCCTCTTTTGCCTTCCCC
Organism: Terfezia boudieri ATCC MYA-4762; assembly: GCA_003788615.2. Taxonomy (NCBI): domain Eukaryota; kingdom Fungi; phylum Ascomycota; class Pezizomycetes; order Pezizales; family Pezizaceae; genus Terfezia; species Terfezia boudieri. The sequence goes on from ML121684.1 coordinate 31,969, forward strand.
TTCCCCTTATTCTCTACTGATGGTTTCCAACCTGCAGTACAATCCTTCCTCATGTGCTCTTTATTTCCGCACTTGATACACTGTCCATCCTTCTTCCGAGCCTGGCGCATAGAATAAGTGACCTTATCTTCGCCTGGTTCTTTGTCTTTTTTGGTGGAGGAAGTGTTGGACTGCGTTTTCGGCTTAGCAGTATACTTCTTGGTCTTCTGCTTTGGCTTGGTAATCCGGTCCTTGAGGTTATCGGATTTTTTCTCAGTAGTCTTAGGGGCCTGGGTCACATCCTTCTTAATCCCAGCAGTCTGCTCCTTCAACCTATATAGGTTTTGGACACGTACCCCTCTTCCTTTCTCATATTCCACCTGAGACCCAGCATTCACAATAGCTTGAAAACACATTTCCATGCTAGCTGGTACTTTATCCAGAACGTCTTTATCTGTGCTGACTCGGACCATGTACGCTCGTGTCTTAGGTTGGATTGTGCTAATTAGGTGCTCCCAGAGCTGTTCACAAGATAGTTCCGCTACCAACTGATGAACCCTAACTCTAGCAATGAAATCCTTCGTCAACTCTCCTTTCTTCTGGTAATCTTTTAGCAAAGAAACCTTTGCATCCTTTTTCTCGTGTTGATTCTGGTAGGCATTAATAAATTCTTGCTTGAAAGTATTAAAGGTATCCCACTCAATCATTTCTGTTTGTGGATCTGGAGTTTGCTTATGCTGGTTAGCACAATACCATGTACTGGCTCCCTCGGTTAGTAAATCTGCTACGAACAGGATTTTGTCACTGTGAGTTTGGTAGGTTTGGGGCATGCGAATAAAGGTATGGTTAACCTTCATTAGGAATTCTCTGAGCTTGCTAGATGTACCATTGAACTTAGATGGGAGAGGAAGGTTTCGAGGTTCTTTCCACTCTATAGGTATGCGTTATGGAGGAGGTACTGGAGGTGGAACTGGTGGTGGGACTGGAGGTGGGACTGGAGGTACAAGTGGTGGGGGCGGAGAAGGTCTCAATCCTTGAATACCTGGAATAACGAATTCAGAGTCTTCGGGATTGATAGACCTAGTTCTTTTGACAGATCGCGGTGGTTGTTGTTGTAGGTCCTTGATTTTTCGCTTGTTTGTCAAGATACTACGAGAAACTTCTTCTACCGATTCTTTATTGCGTTCGCAACTTGCAATTTGATCTTCCTGTTCTTGGTTAATTGCCCTCTGCACCCATGCATTTAGACCTATTTTATCAGCTTTGATCGTATCAAACTCGAGTTTAGCTGCATCAATTATAATCTCAGTATCCTCCTTGAGTTTCTTTGTGAGATCCATCCACTGCTTTTCCAAAGCAGCACTTATTTTCACCATTAGCCATTTAACTGCATCTTCTTGGCCATCAGATTGCCCTTTTAATACCGCTACTTCTTCTGTTACTTGTTGTCGTAACAGTTTTAAGTCTTCGGAAGTCGCTTTTGCTTCCTCAAAAATAATCTTATGAGCCTCCTGCTGGTCTCTGAGGAGACTAGCTTGTGCTCCTAACCCCCTGGTTAACTCGGTAATCTCACCTCATTGGCGGTCAAACTCTGTTGTTCCATCTTGAATTATTCTGACTGATAATGCTTCGTATTGTTCTTGGGTTATATGTGGGAATCGCCTTGTTCTAGTGGGTCGTGGTGGTACTCGATGCCTCATAGATGTGGTACTAGGTACTCGTGGTGGTGGTCTCTAAGAAGGGAGACCAAATCGGCGAATCATTCCCGCAGGGAATGATTCCAATTCATCTGGTGAATACATTGGGTTTTGTAGTCCAGAGGACTGCATTCCTCTAGATAGAATATCCTCCATTGGTTAATCTATTGGATCTTCCTCGGTATCTGTATCTGATGGAGGCATATTCTGGGATCTCTAGGTAATTGCTCGTGGGGTCACTATTGGAAAGGTAATACTTTGGTAGGGCTGGCGAGGCCCTCTTGGGGTTGGTGAATTAGACATATTGATTGGAGTATGTTATTCAAAAAGTAAAACGAGAATCACTTGTCTACAAAGTAATGTCACGGGGGCCCTATTATCACTTATAGCGCTTTTGCAACTACAAAATAGAACGGCCATACTCTGTCTGCCGCAGTGATAACTATTTCGCAATACAGAATAATATCCTATAGCAGTAAAGTTCAATTTCACAATAGTTCCTCACGAAAGATCTTATTTCGCAACACAAAATAAATCCGATATCGCTTGAACGTAAAGTTAACTTAGACTTAGAACTTTGTAGGCTTGGTGTACTCGAGGTGCTCTTGCTTTCAAATACTCTTGATGGTAGAATCAAATTCAACCGGGAACTACTAGCACTATTTATAACGTATGGTGGTTGTAGATATTCTTTGATAAAATATTTTGGGGACATGCGCCCTACCTGTCACTTTCAAATTAATTAATTCTAAGTGTTATGTCATCCACACCTTTTATTAACGCAGGTGCTATCTGCGCTCGTTGTCACAGGTTACTAACCTAAACAATGAGTATTATCCCCTGTCGGCATATATACTAAAACTTCGCTTAAAGCTCTCTAGCCCTATTAATGAATACCCAGCCGAAACAACTAAACTCATCTTCCGATATCCTACCAAAAGTAACGATGCCATTAAGTTATTCCTTAACAGTATGATAGGATCAAGAATTTGAGCTTCAGGCAGTATTCAACTTAGCAGGGTCAAGTGTCCATTGAAAAATTATTTTCAACTGCATATAACTCAATGAATAGTGAACCATAAAGTACACATGCATACTACAGCCCAGGATTTAAGCCTACCTGCATCGAAAAGAAGCAGGATAGAAACTAGGAACACCTTTGTATTGTTACAGGCGAGCTGTAATATACCTAAAAGCTATACAAAATATGTACGGAACACGGAACTTGTGCTAGCAAGTAGATATAATAGGACTCGGGTGTAAATGCGTGCTTGATGAAAGCAAATCGTATTGTGACTTAGAACAACACTTTCGTCTTGCCTTTCTGTCTATCTAAAAGGTGCTCGCTTATATAGGCAGCTTGATCTGATAACCGTTGATCAGATCTCATACGAGTTGCCTATTCAAGCATAGCTAACAGAAGAGGCTGTGTCGTCAGTAGTTGCCTGATTAGGAAACCACTTCCCTATCTGGACACCTACAGTCTGACATACATATACGAGTTCAGCTGAGATGCAATGCAATCATCCTCAGGCTGAAGTACATGAACTAACTATAGAACCAACCAATAACCATACATGAATAACAGATAACAGAAACTAATAGAACCATATCGAAGACTTAAACATACATGAGGCCATCCTGAGGTCACACACTTCCGTATTCCCATCCCTAATTCCGTATCTAACTAGTAGGTGATCAGGCTACTGTATTAGCTAGTGCTTAACGAATGCTCAGGACTGGGTTCCGCGTCTTAGTGCGTAGGTCTCTTACCTGAGCCATAACATTACTCCCCGTTCCGAGGCAGTTGTCCTCAACTGAACACAATCCTACTTGCCCTCTTCAGGTGGATATGTGTTAGTAACAGCTCAAGTAACCCTGGTGGAGAGTACTAACATTTTCCGCTAGATACCCATACTCCCTATGCCATCATAGAGTCCCACAAGACCGGTGTGCCTACACATGTATGCCATGGCCGTTAAAAACCTTTCTCCTTGCCAAAAAACCTGCATCAGGAAAAGGCGACAAGTGAGGAGGGTAAAAGGTACCATGTTGCTTCCTTCTCACCAACCATTTTGGGAGAGCCATTCCTTGAACCATTTCAAGGATCTTGAGGTTTGTTTGGGTACTTGTCCCGAAACTCCTGCAACTTGAGGGGGCAATTATCGAGCATATCGAGCGTTTCCCATGTATCTTCGAACTCCGTGTATCCCACCCATCTCACCCTATATTTAACAAC
>ML121685.1:9866-20330 GCA_003788615.2 Terfezia boudieri ATCC MYA-4762
CCTCGAAAAGCATGAGTTTCTTATCACTAAGCCTCGAAAGCATGACTTTCTCGCATATATATCACTGAACCTCGAAAGCATGAGTTTCTCGCATATATATCAAAAAGCCTCGAAAAGCATGAGTTTCTCCGATATATATGAAGAAGCCTCGAAAAGCATGACTTACTCGCATATATATCACTAAGCCTCGAAAGCATGAGTTTCTCGCATATATATGAAGACTCGAAAAAGCATGAGTTTCTCACACCAACAAGTGTATACGAACAAGCCTGCCACTCATCATCCATACCTTATTACCCACTTCGGTAATCTCACGGCTGGCGGGCATATGTTGCCTGAAACATGCATGCAGGGACGGCGTGCTGATCTGTCACACCAGTGTGCGCGAGGCTGCATTCGAACCAATTACACATATTTCCCGGCCGCGTCAACCGACAAATATTTTGCGGGGCTACGTGAACCAACAAAACACGAGAGCACGTGCACCCCCCTCTTTTCACATGTATTACACACCTCAAACAGCCAGACTAGGCGATGGGCAGCGTTAGGACTCCCCAGTGCACTCGCGAGTTATCCCCCATCTATATTTGCAAAACAAGCAAGGTACGTGAACTCGGCAGAAAACCAGCGAACTCTATGTGAAGGCATTGCTAATTGCTCTTAGGACTCCGCAAGTGCACTCCCGAGATATTACCAATGTATATGTGCACACACAGGTGTAGCTAGGTACGTGAACTCGCCAGAAAACTAGCGAACTCTATGTGAAGGCATAGCTAATTGCTCTTAGGACTCCGCAAGTGCACTCCCGAGATATCCACAACTATATGCGCAGACACAGGCGTAGCTAGGTACGTGAACTCGCCAGAAAACTAGCGAACTCTATGTGAAGGCATAGCTAATTGCTCTTAGGAATCCGCAAGTGCACTCCCGAGATATCCACAACTATATGCGCAGAAACAGGAATAGCTAGGTATGTGAACTCGCCAGAACTCCAGCGAACTCTTTATGAAGGTATAGCTAATTGCTCTTAGGACTCCCCAAGTGCAGTTCCCCCAAGTGCACAGATACAGGAACAGCTAGGTACGTGAACTCGCCAGAAAACCAGCGAACTCTATGTGAAAGCATAGCTAATTGCTCTTANGACTCCGCAAGTGCAGTTACCCCCAGTGCACAGACACAGGCATAGCTAGGTACGTGAACTCGCCAGAAAACGAGCGAACTGTATGTGAAGGCATAGCTAATTTCTCTCAGGACTCCGCAAGTGCACTCCCCAGATATCCACAACTATATGCGCAGACGCAGGCGTAGCTAGGTACGTGAACTCGGCAGAAAACCAGCTAACTCTGTGTGAAAGCGTAGCTAATTGCTCTTAGGACTCCACAAGTGCAGTTCCCCCAAGTGTACCGACACAGGTATAGCTAGGTATGTGAACTCGCCAGAAAACTAGGAAACTGTTTGTGAAGGCATAGCTAATTGCTCTTAGGACTCCCCAAGTGCACTCCCGAGCTATCCACAACTATATGCGCAGACGCAGGCGTAGCTAGGTATGTGAACTCGCCAGAAAACCAGCGAACTCTGTGTGAAAGCGTAGCTAATTGCGCTTAGGACTCCCCAAGTGCACTCCCGAGATATTCCATGTATATGCGCAGACATAGCTAGGTACGTGAACCCGCCAGCAAATCCACGGACTCTATGGGAACGCATAGCTAATAGCTCTGCTACTAGGCGTTGCTTGCGGCAGCATCTGACTACATCAGCCAGCTATTGGGTAGCTACAGATGGGTACAGTCTCGCAATATCAGTGTTCTGTGCCAAATATATCAGCGTTCCGTGGCTAATAGCCATATAGATATCCATAGATTAAAGCATGGCAATAACTACTTTGCAGACGGGGCTCAGATCAGGGAACCGCTGGGATTTTGGGAGGCATATGCACAGCATAAAGTTCTAGGGGATCCAAGAGGGAATGGTTCATTGGAAGTGCACCTGTCGTTCAGCCGTGTATATAGAAACTCAAAGGTACATAGTTCTTGCAATGTATAGCTTATACCTCGGTGCCTTTTCCTGGCTGCTATCACCTACATGCGCCCAGTATTTTACCTGTAAGCTCCGAGTGCACCCAGTGGTTTGCCTGTAAGGTACTTGCGCTAGGGCGTACCGGCGCCCTTATAGCACCTAGACGTTGCGTGACTCTACATTGGCGCCATAACTTGAGGGCGTGGATGAATAAGGTACATGCCCACAACGCTGACACACAATGCAGGACCTCAGGGCACCAGGCAGGGCTTCAGGGCGCCGACACACAACGCAGGACCTCAGGGCGCAGAGCTTCAGGTATAGCGCCATGGCGCGAGTAGGACCTTAGGGCGCAGAGCTTCAGGGGTACAGCGCCATGGCGCGAGCAGCACAGGGTTTGCCTCCATAACTGTCAGAGTGTCTTTGCTGGCGTAGCGGGCATGAGACGTACGCAAGGCATTCTACCGTCGTTCCTGATGTTGTAGGGGATTTGGAGATTGTTGGTGTCTATAGAGGTATATAGAGAAGCGGTGTAATGTTACAGGCGAGCTGTAACTACGAGAATACTTCGGAGTATTGGTAGGTAAAAGGCGGAGATAAGTATAAACGCAGTTATAACTCGGGTGTAGTACGGACTCGATAAGAGTAAAGCTATATGAGACTTAGAACACCGCTTGGGTCTTATTCTATTAACTATGTAAAAGCGGTGGCTTATATAGAAGCGTTGATCTGATAAACCCTTATCAGATCTGGACGACACTTCCTAAAGCAGAGTAGTAGCGTTGCAGCCTGGTATTACCTACCTGGGAAGTCCCTTCCCGATTAGGATTTACGCAGGCTGACATACATTGATTAGGCAGCCTGAACTTCAATGCATTACAGTCAGGCTAATATACAGGAGCTGAAAACCCAATACAACCAATAACGATACATGAATGACAAACATAAGAACTATATAGAATACTATAGAAAAGAATACATGTATGAGAATGCATTCAGAGGTCACACACTTCCTTGCTCCAACACCCGTCCAATCCCTGGACACATTACTTACATCTGCAGGGTTGATCAGGCCATAACAGTTAGCAGCCATAATTAGGTATTGGGATATTCCCTGTTGAGGGTAGGTCTCTTACCTGTGCCGTAACACAACCCAATTGAGTCCTTCCAACTTCTTGGCAGCATACATAGGAATAATTGTTCTGTTCTTCCTCTCACTTGCTCCATCTGTCTAAGGATGATAAGTGGAAGATGCTTGATGCAAAATTCCATTCTTACCAAGCCATTCTTGAAATTCTGATGACATAAACAGGGGATTTTGATCAGAAATAATTTCATAAGGAAATCCTACACTAGGCTTAATGAATCTTTAAAAGATATCAATAACTCCTTGTGTATTAATATTCTCCACAACAGGTATATGATAAGTAAAATCAGAATGCCTATCAGAAATGACTAATAGCTTATGAAATGTTAACATGTGTGGAGAGGGTTTTTCATTGGTCTTATAACTATGAATAATACTTGTGCAAGGTATCATGACAGGTTCTATACTAAGAAAATCCATTGCAATACTTCCTCAGGGCCTAAGTAGTACATTGAGTGGTGTTAGGAGACCCATAGGTTTCTGTGTAGATCCTTTGGTGATTTGAAAGATCTCACAGTTCTAGACATATTGGTGTGGGTCAGTGTAGGAATTCTGCCAGACATAGTTACTATTCAGCTCTTCAAAGGTTTTTAACAAGCCTCCATGTTCAGTATTAGCATGGGCTTGCTGTATCAGGAATTCTTTTACTGACATACCTTTTAACTGAAGTCCTTTTAGTATTACCATTTTCCATGTGGTCCTTTTGAGCAGGTACATAAATCCTTTCACAACCTTGGCAGTAGGTACTTTTTCTCCCTTTCTTAACCTTAAGTAAAGGTCTCCATAAAGGGCATCTTTTCCTATCTCTTCTATGGAATGCCAAGTTAATTGATAATCTTCCAGCTACTCAGCTACAGTCAGATCTGAGTCCAATACTCTTCCTTTCTTATCTCTTAACCCAATTATCCTTTTTACTGCATTTGCATTATGATTGGGCCTGCTGAAGGCCTTTAGGTCATTTGCTCTTTTGCTGCATTGAGTGATTCCTCTTTCTGAGTGGTAGCCTTTACAATAGCTGTATTTTGGAGTATTGTATGCCTTCTGTTTTCCCTTATCTAGGTTAGGACATATCTCACTCCAATAACCTAGTTTTCTGCATTTGGTACATACCTTAATTGTTCTGAACTCTTCTTGAGGAACAGGACCAACCATTGGGGCTTCCTGATCATCTGGAAACAACTCAGGAAGGGTACTGACACTTGATGCAGGAGAGGATCCAGGTGGTGGTGGATCAAAGAAGTTTCTCTTGACTTCACTCTCTGTCTTGCATCTTGGTGATGTAGCCCTTTTCTTCAAAGTTCCTTCCAGAGTAGGATCCCATTCCTAGAGGTTACCCAAGACTACTGTATTTCTATCAGTCCTTCTAAAGGACTGCTGCATTTGCTCAGTAGTCATGAGTTCTATGTTGATGGCTTCCCAGTCCTCAGGTTCATACTCAGAGAGACCAGAGGGGCTAGTCACCAGGTGCCAATCCTGGGATCCTAATGGTTCCTCTGCAGAAGTTGGTGGAGGAGGAGGATTATTATTACTAATTGTTTTGTCAATAACAACTTGGAATCTTGGTGATCTAGTTACTGACCTTCCTCTTTCCTCAACTTCTTGCTGTTGTTGGGCTTGTGCTTAAGCCCTGGTGGTAGTGGCAGTAGTTTGAACTGCTCTGTTCATTTCTGCTACATCTGCTGCTTGGTCAGCTGCAATAGCCCTTTGCAGCTGCAAGTCCAGGTTCACTCTGTCTTCAGCAGCTTGCTGAAGTTAGCCTTGAACCCTTTCTTAGTTCAACCTCTCCAGATTTCTCCAGAGAAATTCCCTATCATCTTTGTCAGGTGTATATCCTTCTGGGATATCTGTAACATTGACATACCTGTGCCTGTCCAGAATACTATCTAGTCCTGGCCTTTCTGGTTGAGCTGGGGCTCTTTCTGGGAGGTTGGTGGTGGTGATTTGGAGAGGGCTAAGCCTTCTCCTTTGAGTGAGAGTTGGAGGTCTAGACCCCCAAGTTGCTGGCCTCACAACTAGTTGCCCAGTCATGTAGCTCATCCTCCTAGCCCTTCTGTTAGAAGAGGTAGGAGTTGCAGGCATTATTGGAGGTGGGATTTGTGGTGGAGATGGTATGTGAAAGTAAGGTGAAGGTATGTAGAAGTGGTTTGTTACTACTGGAGGTGGTAACAGAGGAATGTGGTGAGGGAATGATTGAATTCCATAGGGCTTCCTTACTGGTATATATGCACTTCTTGAAAGGACATCAGCTAGTATGTTATCTACACTTTTGATGTATTTTATGTGCAAGTCAAACTGACTCATTGTTTCCTGCCACCTTCTCTTCATCTGACTTTTAGGGATATTACTCATAAAATTGACCAGGGGTTTGTGATCAGTCTGAATGATCACCTTATGCCCTTGTAACTCTGGTCTAAAATACCTCAGTGAGTCAACAATTACTAACAATTCCTTATCAATTGTGATATAATTCATTTGGCCATCATTTAATTTCCTTAAGTGAAATTCTACTAGCCTGATAACACCATTCTCTTTTTGGCCAATCCATCCAGAAATCCCTGTATTACTGACATCTGTAATTAAATAGATTGGTTCTATTGAGTCATGAATAATTGGCTTGTGCACTTTATTACTCATAATTAATTCCTTAATTTTGTTGAATGACTCATTATGCAAGGGTGTCTACATGTGCTTCTTTGTTAATCCTTGCAGTTCTAATAAGGGCTTAGATATTGCTCCCAGATCAGGGCAAAATCTCCTCAGGTAATTTACCATACCCATGAACTTTTGAAGTTTCTTCTTTGAGTCAGGGATTGGGTAATTCTCAATTGAGTTGATTTTGTTGGGATCCATTTCCAATCCTTGGTCTGAGATAACAAATCCTAGTACATTTATTCTTGGAGCTAAAATCTGACACTTCCTTTTGTTAAGGTAAAATCCTTCCTTTTCTAGGATAGTGCAGAGCTCTCTTAATACTTATTTATGCTCCTCAATAGTATCTGTGCCAATTAATATATCATCCACATATACCATGACTGTTTTACCAATGTAGTCTCTGAATAGCCAATTCATAACTCTCATCATTGTTGCAGGTGCATTGCAGTCTTCTTGCTGCATGACAAGTGAGTCAAATTTCTCTAGATGGTTTGTGAATATACTGAGTGGTACTGATTCCTCATCATGTCTTATATTATGGTACCCATCCATCATATCACATATTGACCTACATTCTTTACTAGCAAACCATGCTAGCATTCTTTTCACACTTGGCATTGGCATTTTGTCTTTCTCTACTACTAGGTTCCTTAGTACACAATGTAGTAGGAATCTTGCCTATGGTTTTCTATTCTTGTCCAAATCCTTGTTTAGCTATGTAAACATTAGAATAGTATTCAAAGAATTTGATAGTACTATTCTTCTAGATTCTAATTCTTCCAATTCCTTAGAGCTAGGTAAAAATCCCTTTTACTCTTCTAGGACTTTTGATAGGTCTTAGACTTTTGAGTTCAGGTGATTTTTATTTCTTTTCCTTTCCTTATTTAGGTAATAGCTACTAGTGGATATATAATTCTGTTTTTCCTACTTTTTGGTTACTACTTGTGACTTGTAGGCTTATGTTGCTACTTTTCAAGGGTAAGCTTATCTTCTGGTGGCTATTGGTAATAGACTTACTTGCTACTTGTGGTAGGCTTATTTACTAACTGTCAGGCTTTATGCTACTGTACCTCTTGTACTGTAGGCTTACTGGTAGGTAGTTTATACTCTGGTAGGTATAAACTCTTTGCTGATTTAGGTAAGGTTGATCAGGCCTTTCCTTAGATAAGAATCTAAGTTCTTAAGTTAAAAAAATGTAATGTATTGTAGGGGGATTAGGATAATCTGATAAGATCTGATCTGATTAGATAAGATAAGATCTTATTCCAGTTATCTCTAATTAACATAATAGTAGACAAGTAGAATAACTACTGATATTGGATATGTAATAGTGAAGATAATATTGATCAGTAATCTCTTGAACATATTATACTTAGTCAAGAATAAAAATAGTTGTTATAGAGTGCCAAAGGCACTAATAGATTAACCAGTGGAACTCTTATATTGATTGTATCTATCTCTACTTGCTTGAGTCTCTTCTCCTCATTCCATAGGGGAATGAAGTGGCATCTATACTAATTCTTTACAGAGGGGTGAGTTAGGATTGAGGCAGTGCAGTGGCAGTGCTCAGTCTCTGACTCATACATGATTTGAAATCAACAACAGTTATGACTCAACATATGAATCATATGACATACATGAGTTAACAAGGCAGATAGCCCAATGTTTTAGGTACTTGTTAAGGTTAACATAAGAAATTACATAAGTTGTAGGGTAGAGGGTTATTCAGTGTAACTGACTAATCCACTTCCTTACAAACTGGAGCAGCTAGTACCTTCTTCCTCTCATTATTAATCATGTCAAGAGTCTCATACCTAGTCTTATGAATACTAACTTTGTAATTAGTAACCCTCCTTTTCTTAAAGATAGCTCCTTTATTACTATTCAGCCAAAAGTCTCTTTTCAACTCTAAGTCCATTGCCTCTTCTGGTACCTACTCATTGTACTTGTTTAGCCACCCTTCCTACTTTACTAATTACTACAACTTTCTTATTTTAGGTGCTGACCTAAATTGTAATACTCGTTCTACTTCATACCTATCTTCCTTAACTGGTCCTTGTTGAGGTTGATCTCTAGTAGGGAACAGTTGAATAGGATTTTGGAAGAAAGGCTTAAATAATGAAGTGTGGAATTTGTTGTCAATATTATTGAGGTCAGGAAAATCAGTGAAGTCCAGTTTAGCTGTCTGGCTCCATGGGTAATAGTGGATAATGCTGAAGAGGTCAATCCATTTTAGGGATAGCTTAGATATGTGGTACCTGGCAGGGAGATTTTTGGTAGATAGTATCACTTGTTTACCAGCTCTTATGGCTGAGATTATGCAGACCAGGCTGATGCCACCCGAGAGTGGGTGGCCAGATGTTAACCCTGCTTTTCCTATATATTTACCTATGTTTTGTATCTAGTTATTGTTCTCTAAGACTCGAGCGAAGTCTTGTATCGCTGGGTTACTTTACTTTACTGAATCAATTAGTCTATATTCTTCACACCTTTTGCCCAGTTAGGTCTGAGCCTAGTGATTGTGCCCTTGTAGGCTCCAAATACCGATATTTCGACAGATATCACTGGTATCACTATCTTACCCCTAACATTACTTTGCTTCGATTAAAGGGACTAGTGATTTTGGCTAATTACTTCTCCCTGCGCCCTCATACTGTCAGACAGCTGGAATAAGGCTAATAGCATGTTGCGGGATTATTTGGTAATATGAGCGATGTCGGAAATAATTATTTCCTCCTTCCATTTGCTTATTAGCTTATTCTAGAATGATCTACTAATCCTATATTGAGATCTCCAGATCTGCTAAGTCTTAGAGGTCGAGCGACATGTGCAAGCACCTCCGAGCCAGGCTTACAAGCCTCCGAACGAGCTTATAAGCCCCTGAATGAGCTTATAAGCCCCCCGACAAGCAAGTGAGCTTATACATCAGCAACTAAATAGTTTGCGTCAGGTGCCTCAGATGCCTTGAACGCCCTATAGCAAAACGCAACGTTGTGACGCAGTTATATTTCCTCTTATTCTCTGAACGTACAATAACCACGTCTAATGTTGTCAATGTCAGGCTTACTTTGGCTGCCCCTCTACACTTCCAATCCGACTTCTCGCGTTTTAGAACTCCTCTACTGCGTATTAACTTTGCTAACATACCTTTATTCTTTTTATCCTCCCAAATACCCTTCATCTATCATTCTCGTTGTTATGCTACTGCTGCTCTATCTCTTTCTCTCATGGTATCCATCTCCTTATCCCCCTTCTGGTGTTTGTTGTCCCATGCCCTTCCTTTATAAGTTGCTAATTCTATAAAAGCCTTTCTGATGGTTCTAATCCGACACCTCGCGTTTCCATTATCTCCATCCCATGTTTGTCTTTCTGTTGTTTCTAAACCGAGCCCTCGCTTTCCTAACCTGCACATCCTCCAATTGCCCTTACCGATGTTTTTAATCTAACGCCTCGTATTTCTAACTTCCCTATCTTACAATGGCACTTCTGATGTTTCTAATTCGAAGCCTCGTGTTGCTAACTTCCCCCATCTTAGGTTTGCCTTTCGAATGTTTCTAAACCGACGCGTCACGTTCATAACTTGCCTATTCTATGGTTGCCCTTCATATGTTTCTAATCCTAAATCCCCTGCCAAAGCTCGTCTCCTCTAGTAATTATAATATATAGTTACCATAAAGGTTCCGCGATTCTACTTCCCTTTATCTCTGGGCTCAAAAGACCTATCCTAGTTATCACAGAAGTATACGAAACAACGGAGTCGATACGTAATGTCAAACTTTCGTACCTCCTGCCCCCTAACATTAGGACAGTAGATCCTCAAATTTATACTTTGGCGGACCACATTCAATATTATTCCTTGTTTCCCTTTGGTACTGATTGCACTTTGTCCGTGAATACTCTCCGATTACTTATGTACCCTCTAAGTAGGCTTTCGTTATGTCCTGGAATAACACTTATTGTAGTTCCGGCTGGATCACGCAGCCTAACGTCGAGTCCATTCCGAGCACCTTCACCTTGGTCAATTACGTGGTGTTCAGCTTCTACTTCCTGCTATACTCCGCCTTAACTCTTTCCTCGACCTCGTGAGCATACTTTCTAACCTACACGGTCGCCTCTTTGCGGCAGCGCTTCCCTCAGATGACTCTCTAAGTAGTCATCTTAACCGCCCTGGTAATCTGGGCCTCTAACTACTCCGTGACCACCTCTGTCCTCTATATCTACTCCTCCTTCCTCTTTCACTGACTTCTTCAGCCTACAACCTCTGTTACCCAAAAAGATACTGTCGAAGCTCAAACAAACACAGAGGCACCCAATACAATAGAACAATCGCCATAAAGACAGACACAACAGCTGAGACTTCAATCCAAAGACAATAGAAAATAAAGACAAAGGGAAATAAAGACAAAGGGAAATAAAGAGAATGCACAATGAACCCTTGAACCCTGTCCCGGCCTACATTAAACCACCCTCCTTTCTCTTACGTAGCGCAACCTAAAGTAAAAAACCATAAAACCCTCCAGACGACAACTACTACTCAAGAAAAACAAATACCTTCTATACAAAAAATTAATCCTTTACCTTTGGTCCAAATTCCCTCTTTGTAAACACGTGTGCCTCTCATTTTCCAGTTGACTCCTTGCTCTGCTCAT
>ML121685.1:23926-33949 GCA_003788615.2 Terfezia boudieri ATCC MYA-4762
GTCGCCATCACCACACGGTAAGTAAGCAAAGAAACGTTTAGAGTCGGATTATCTATAACTAATAATGAATTAGAGAACCAAGAAAATATGCCACTCGCAGTACTACATGTACTGCAAACCCCTCCCGTACCTCCGCCAACCCCAGTACCTCCCCATAATCCAGTACCTCCCCATAATCCAGTGCCTCCCCCAAATCCAGTACCTCCCCCAAATCCAGTGCTTCCTCCATCCGCAAAGTTAGATCAGAGGCAGCGGATAAGACAACGGCATGCCCATTGGGAATATCTACGCGGATATGGTCAGAGAGGAAGAGGCCGTCAGAGAAGGAGGATGAGGGAGGAAAGAGTTGATAATTTGGAGGGGATGAGAGGAGTTAATATCGAGGTTCATTCGGGAACTGATTCTTTTGTTCAGGTTGGCAATTGTAATTTTGTTTCAAGTGTAGACCAAACATAATAAATAAACTACAAAAGTGTTCCAACCAGTGAAGTCGGAACTTGTATTCCGATATTTAGCCCCATATTGTAAAGGCGGGATTCGTATAGCTGAGGATTATGTAGCTTATGATATGCCAGGGACTTGTACCAACTAGACTAAACCACAACTTAGCTAGCTTCTAGTATATTCTTTTTCTGGCCAAATTAAATGCATCATGTCGGATTGAGTCCCTTGGCAGTGTGATTGGTGCAGCGCACTCACGAAACTTTGTGCCTTGAGTGCAAACAACATACATCTGTCTCCTATACAACCACCGACATTTCAGGATGAATAGATACAAAACCCTCTGCCAATGGTGCCCGCGATTCTATACTTCAGCTGGAGCATATTCAAATCATCTGGCGAACGTTCATCCCAAAAAAAACGTGAAGGTTCTTAAGGAGCCACAGTCTCGAAAGTGTCGGTTCTCCAACATCAGCGATACTGCAGAGGTGGAATATAATATAGCGGAAGTCAATTTTACAGATATTATTTCTGCCGATGTTGATTACTACTCTGATTCATGTCATAGCGAGGGTTCTGATAAGGAGGCTAGATTCTTTTCAGTTGAACCAGAATCCGACGAAGGAAGTCAGGAAATTGATGCAATCAACTATCCATGTGCAGGCAACCCTATACGTCAACATGTATTTCCTGAGGAAGACCAGAACTTCAATTTGTTTGCTCCATTCCACACCCCAATTAATTATCGACTGGCACGCTTTTTCAATTCCACAAAGACCTCACAGGCAAAGATCGACCAGTTTTTCAAAGATAACCTTTTGAAAGGCCTTAATCCGACGCATCAGGTTCAATTTCGATCAGCATATACAATGTATAAGCTGATCGATGCGGCGGCAAATAAACCTTCCTGGCACTCAGGAACAGTGAACTACCCATTACTCAAAGGGGTGGCCTTTTATTATCGGAATATTATTGCAGCAGTGAAGTACCTTCTACACCAAAAGGTTTATGCCAGCGAGATAGCCTGGGGGCCGCGGCAAGAATACGACAAGGAAGGGAACAGGGTATATAGTGAAATCCATACTGCAAAGTGGTGGGAAGAAACTCAGGTAAACAATTCGCATGTGCCATGTCGGATATCCAACTAACTGGAATTGATAGGCTTTGCTACCAGAAGACGGGACACTTGTTCCGATTTTACTAGCATCAGATGAAACTCACCTAACGAATTTCTCCGGAAACAAAAAGTTATGGCCTGTTTATATGAGTATAGGCAATATCGGAAGCTCCATACGCAATACACATATGATGCATGCCTGGATACCAATTGCGCTGCTACCGATTGGGCCAAAACGAATTACCAAAATACCTGGGTATTCGGTAGAAACACAGGAAATTCGGGCATTACAAACCATACACGATGTTTTGGTGTATTTGCTGAATCACCTATCAGATGCGAGATGTCAGAAAGGCTATGAGATGGTTTGTGTAGATGGAAACATACGCTTATGCTTTCCTAAGCTCTTTTGTTGGCTCGCTGACCATATGGAAAATGCTACAATCCATGGTATTGCAAATAACCGCTGCCCTTCTTGCACAATCCCGACCGAGAAGCTTGGTGAGTATATAACAAGTGGTTATCCAGCTCATTCACATCCAAATTATGCTGCAGCATACAAAGAATCCGACACTGTCAGTTTGAAAGTAAACGGCATTAAAAACATCAAAAATGCCTTGTGGTCAATCCCAAATATAAATCCTCCTGAGCTAGTTCGAGCGGATATTTTGCACAATATTCTCCTAGGAGTGTTAAATCATCTAATGGATTGGATTCAAGCTTTTCTAGAATGCTATGAGCGGATCAATGCATTTGACTATGTCTGGCATCAGTTGCCCCCCTACCCCAGATTTTCAGTTCCGACCAAGGGATACCGAGTTGTTTCACAATGGTCGGGCAAGGAAATGCGGAACTTTGGTAAAGTCATTTGGGAACATTTACAGCAGTGTTGCGTCGGAATGCCAACCAACCACGGCCCACCGGAGGTCAAGTACAAGAGTTCAATCGAGCAATTCGCTGTGTACGCAGCATCACTGACTTCTATCTCATGACTCAGTATCCTAGTCACACAGATAAGACAGTTTCTTATTTACAACAATATCTGCATGTATTTCATGAAACTAAAGATGTGTTCTTGAAGTTCCGCGCTGATAAGAAAACAAGAAAGGAAGCTGCAATAGCACATAAAGATTTGTTAAAGGAACAAGCAGAATCGTTGGCTGAAGATCTCACAGCGTCGGAAAAGGTTAGGATGCGTCAAGAAAATACCTTGCAGCGTCGGGAATTGGTGAATGAGATTTTACAAGAAGGGGCGCACTTCAATTTTCCAAAAGTTCATTTAATTTCCCATTATGCAGAACAGATCCCGAAGTTTGGGGCTCTAGCTCAATATTCTACGGATATCAGTGAAGCGATGCATAAGGGCCTTAAGGATGCTTACCGCTGAAGTAATAGGGTTAACTCAACACCACAGATAGTTACTACCTATACGAGGGATCATACTTTTGCTATGAAGGACTTGACAATCAATCTATGGAACAAGGTTAGGCAAAAGGGAGATGTGACGCCAGATGTCGGAAGAGATGTGACGCCAGATGTTACAGGCGAGCTGTAATATACGTAAGACAGGTCTACTTGAAGTATGTGATGGAAGATTGAGTTGGGATTGCTATCCAGTCGATCTAGTAGATCTGGGGCTGTAACTGCGTGCTTGCTGCAAGCAAATCGTGTTGTGACTTAGAACAACGCTTTCGTCTTGCCTTTCTATGTGTCTGGAAGGTGCTCGCTTATATAGGCATGGCTTCCGATCTGATGGGACTGTTTAGTTCAGGAAATTCGTTCATATGGGTTGCTTCAAATTCCAGTAGCTAGCTTTCAGTGGAGGCTAGTGTCGTCATTAGTTGCCTAATTCTAGATGCACAGAGCAGTTTCACGGTATGGACAGCTACGGTTTGATATGGGTATAGGAGTTCAGCTGTACGTTGGATCGCAGTGATCCTCAGGCTGACGTTGACATGGACTAACTATCAGGATAAATCAATGCCCTGTTCATAGTAATAACTAGATGGGAGTGGTATACTGGTTGGCGCATGTTGAATCTGACTTCAATGTATATGGGGCCATCCTGTGGTCACAGGGTTCGGTATTGCTGGTTCGCTCTGGATTGCCGCATGTAACTAGTAGGTGATAGGGGTAATAGTTAAGATATCCCAAATAGAAGGGATTGCGCATTTGATACCATTAGAGCCAGGGGAAAGTTGGTTGGTGAATAATAGAATAGACTTAGAGACATGGAATCTGATTTATGATTAGGAAATAATAAACTTCTGACGAAAGTTAAGGACTTACAAAGAACATTTAGTGTCGGATATAAAACATGTGGTAGGCCAGTGCAGGTATATGAAAATTGTAATAGAATAAAAGTAGTGACGTAGATTTTTTTCTCCTATGTGACGGAAAATAAATCATCGGTGTGTCATGACGCAGAATTTTTTTGCAGATGTATCATGACGCCATGAAATGTACCGGACGGAAAAAAAGTAGGCGATGCATTGTGATGCAAATTTATTTCTGCTGATGTAAGCCACACTCGGCGAGCGAGCGAGCTTATAAGCCACCCCTAGCGAATGACGAGCTCAATACCCCTGAGCGAGCTTAATACCTCCGAGCGAGCTCAATACTCCCGAGCAAGCTTAATACCCCCAAGCAAGCTCAATACCCCTGAATAACCCCTGAGCGAGCTCAATACCCCTGAGCAAGCTTATAAGCCCCCAACGAGCTTATAAGTCCACAGTGAGCTTATAAGCCTCCAGGGAGCTTATAAGGCCTCCAGCGAGCTTATAAGCCCCCCCCGGCGAACAAGCGAGTTTATAAGTACTGAGCGAGCTTTTAAGGCCTCGAACGAGTCTATAAGGCACTAAGCGACCCTATAAGGCACTGAACGAGCCCCCTCGAGTGAGCTCAAGACCCCGAATGAGGCTATATTTTTTTCTTTTCTCTCTACATTAGAACGATTGTAGAGGGGGGAGTTATCAGTCAGGATACCTAATTGAAAATGGGGAGTAGTACTAGGGTGGATATCTATGCTGGACAGCCACCAGATGTCAGTATGTGAGGCCTAGTATGAGCTGAATAGAGTGCTACAACTCAGATAAGTTGAACAACACACATCTGAGATGGCTGAGCTCGTATATAGCTAATTAAACCTCTCTAAAGTAAGGCTCCAGCTGGCAAAGAAATGACAATAAAACCTTTGTGAGCTATCAGGCTCAAAGACCCCGTTCGAGCTCAGAAAGCCCTGAAAGACCCCGTTCGAGCTCCGAAAGCTCTCAAAGACCCTGTTCGAGCTCCCAAAGCTCAAAGACCCTATTTGAGCTCGAAAGCTCAAAGACCCCATTTAAGCTCGAAAGCTCAAAGACCCCCCTGCCTTGGGAAAAGACCCAACCGAGTGCTGTGAGAACTAAAAACCTGAACAAGTGCCACGAGCATACAAATGAACAAGACTCACCCCTTGCATAGGCAAGTCGAGTTGGATAGTTGAGAAGGCATGCATTGAATCTTTTCCTATGACATTGGCTTTTTCCTATAGGGTTTTGCCACATAGAGGTTTTTAATGGCAATGGTATGTGGGATGCCCCTCCCTATCAAGATTACTCTAGATCTGCAGATCTTTCAGATGTTTTGGATCTATGATCTATATATATGATGCACCTCATATTTGAGATACCCGAATCAATTGATCTACATATTATGGGAAGTGGATCGATAGCGAGTTGCCAGAGAAGTGAAGCCACCTAGTCTGATGTTTAAGTTCTGGCATGACGCCACTATATTTGAGAGAAAAGCTTGTTCTTCCGAGCTACCTTACAAGCCATAGCTGCCAGATATTGAGGTCGATTCTATTGGTTTAACCCAGTTAGTTGTACTAAGTAGGTTAGTGGGCTCAGGAGGGTCCTCTGAGTAGGGTGCGCCCTAATTGCTGCCAATATACATGCGCACGTAGAGGGAGTAGGGTGAGTGAAGTTGGTCGGTCGGGATGCCCTCTAGTAGAGGGGGAGTAATATTACGGCTGAGATTATACAGACCGGGCCTACACCACCTGAGGATGGGTAGCCAGATGTCAACCCTACTTTTCCTATATATTTGCCTACGTTTTGTATCTAGTTATTGTTCTCTAAGACTCAAGCGAAGTCTTATATTGCTAGGTTACTTTACTTTATCAAATGAATCTATATTCTTCGCTATATTCTTCCCACAGTGTGAACCTAGTTAGGCCTGAGCAAGTAATTATGCCTTCTATATATTGATATACCGACAGATATCACTATATCGCTAGCTCGCCTCTAATACTAGCTTTATAGCTAGGAGATACTTGTCTGTGTTTGTTGGCTTGCTGAATTTTACTTTCTTTAGCTTTGGTGAGATTTTCAGCAGCTTCATAGAATCTAGTGGTACGGTCTAAATAGACTTGAATAGGGCGAGGGAGTGGAGATGCTGACAGTTTGGGTTAGTAGCCTATTCTAATTTGGAAAGGTGACTTCTTCCTAGAAGATCCAACTCTTATATTCACCTCTATTTAAACAGAAGGTGTCGCTTCAACTCAATTGAGTCCTTCCAACTTCTTGGCAGTATACATAGGAATAATAGTTCTGTTTTTCCTCTTACTTGCTCTATCTGTCTAGGAATGATAAGTAGAAAATACTTGATGCAAAATTCCATTCTTCCTAAGCCACTGTTGAAATTCAGATAACATAAACAGGAGATCTTGATCAGAAATAATTTTATAAGGAAATCCTATACTAGACTTAATGAATCTTTCAAAGATATCAATAACTCTTTATCTATTAATATTCTCCAAAATAGGTATAAGATAAGTGAAATCAGAATGCCTATTAGAAATGACTAATAACTTATGAAATCTTAATATATGTGGAGAGGATTTTTCATTGGTCTTAGAATCATAAATAATGTTTATGCAGGATATCATAACAGGTTCCATACTAAGAAAATCCATAGCAATACTTCCCCAGGGTCTAAGTGGTATATTGAGTGGTGTCAGGAGACCCATAAGCTTCTGTATAGATCCTTTAGTGATTTGGCAGATCTCACAGCTTTGGACATATTAGTGTATTTCATTGCAGGAATTCTGCCAGACATAGTTACTATTAAGCTCTTCAACGGTTTTTGACAAGCCTACATGTCTAGTATTAGCATAGGCTTACTGTATTAAGAATTCTTTTACTGACATATCTTTTAGCTGATGTCCTCTTAGAATTACTATTTTCCAGATAGTCCTTTTGAGCAAGTACATGAATCCTTTCACAACTTTGGTAGTAGAAACTTTTTCTCCCTTTCTTAATCTTAAGTATAGGTCTCCATAAAAGGTATCTTTTCCCATCTCTTCTATATAATGCCAGGTTAATTCATGATCTTCTAGCTACTCTGCTATAGTTAGATCTGGATCTAGTACTCTTCCTTCCTTATCTTTTAACCCAATTATTCTTTTTACTACATCTGCATTATGATTGGGTCTACTAAGAGCTTTCAAGTTATTTGCTCTCTTACTACATCTGGTGATCCCTCTTCCTGAGTGATGACTTTTACAGTAGCTAAATTTTAGAGTGTTTTCTGCCTTCTGTTTTCCCTTATCTAGATTAGAATACATATCACTCCAATGACCTGGTTTTTTGTATTTGGTACATACCTTAATAGTACTGAACTCTTCTTGATGAGCAGGACCAACAAATAGGGCTTCCTGATTATCTGGAAACAAATCAGGAAGGGTACTGATACTTGATGCAGGAGAGGATCTAGGTGGTGGTGGATCAAAAAAGTTCCTCTTGAAGTCACTCTCTTCCTTGCATTTTAGTGATGCAACCCTTCTCTTCAAAGTTCCTTCTAGAGTAGGATCCTATTCCTGAAGGTTACCCAAGACTACTGCATTTCTGTCAGTTCTTCTCAAGAACTGCTGTATTTGTTTAGTAGTTGTAATGTATTGTAGGGGGATTAGGATAATCTGATAAGATCTGATCTGATTAGATAAGATAAGATATTAATCCAGTTATCTTTAATTAATACAGTAGATTATAAGATAAACAGTAATTACTACTCATAGAAATATATATAGAACAGCAGCAATTATATAGGTTATAATCCTATACATAATATGTAGCATAAGATAGAAGTGATGGAGTGCCAAAGGCACTAATAGATTAACCAGTGGAACTCTTATATTGATTGTATCTATTTCTACTTGCTTGAGTCTGTCCCTCTTATTCCTTAGAGGAATGAAAGGGGATATATCCTAATTCTCCATAAAGGGGTGAGTCACAATTGAGGTAATGCAGTGGCAGTGCTTAATCTCTGACTCATATATGATTTGAAATCAACAACAGTTATAACTTAACATATGAGTCATATGAAATATATGAGTCGACAAGGCAGACAGCCCAATGTTTTGGGTGCTTGTTAATGTTAACATGAGAAATTATATAAGTTGTAGGGTAGAGGGTTATTCAGGGTAACTGACTAATCTACTTCCTTATATGCCTCCCTATTTAAATAAAAGTCCATCCTAAGAAATTAAACAGGGATAGAGGATTCATATACATAATTAGTAAAGCTTAAAAGGTGTTCCCATACTTCCCAAAAATATCTTATCCTCATCTGATACATGATTATATACAAGAACTATATCATCATAATAATAAAGGAGTACATATTCTTTAGGGAGTTGCATCTCAAGAGGGGGAGGAGGTCCATAAACTTTCCTAAATATCCTGTAATGAATGATACTAGACAGTAGTCATTCGGTACTGTTTATACAATCTATATCCGCTTGGGGACAGATGTTTGTGTAGGCCGGTTCTGCTGAGGGATTGCCTCAGAAGGGTAGGTTGATTACTAAGAGAGGGTGTTCCGTGAGGAACAAATATATAACAGGTGTAATCTTCGTTTGTAATTATGCTATCTATCTGATCACTGCTGTTCGGGTTCTCAAGACTTCTGGATTCCAGAGGGGATCCAGCGGCCTTTATATAGCTGTTCAGAGACCCTAATGACTAAGGAAATACATAATGATGGTTGGCCCACCTCCAGAGGAGGGTGTGCCATACAAGAGGGTGTGGAGCCCAAGAGGGTGTCTACGAAACGGCAAGTTCTATGGAATTTACCGTGGCAAATTCCATGGCCATTGAACTACCGAATACGGCAGTTGATGAGGGTGGACGAGGCTAGCCCTTCGACCGTGAATGCTAGTTACATAATAATGCAATAAAATATAGAAAATACCTGATATGAAATACAAGACAATAAGCTTCCTTATTATATATCCAGTCCATCAATTATTGCCTTGAAGAACTTCTAGAAGTTTTCCTCCTCTTGCTCACTAACTTTTAGGGCATTAGTAGAAACTGGGGCAGCTAGTACTTTCTTCCTCTCATTATTAATCATGTCAAGGGTCTCTTACCTAGACTTATGAATACCAGCTTTGTAATTAGTGACTTTCCTTTTCTCATAGGTAGCTCCCTTATTACTATTCAACCAATAGTCTCTTTTTAACTCTAAGTCTACTGCCTCTTCTGGTACCCACTCATTGTACTTGTTTGGCTACCCTTCTCACTTTACCAAATACTGCAACTTTCCTGTTTTAGGTGCTGACCTAAATTCTAATACTCTTTCCACTTTATACCTATCTTCCTTAACTAGTCCTAGTTGAGGTTGATCTCTGCTAGGGAACAGTTGACTAGGATTCTAGAAGAAAGGCTTAAGTAATGAAGTGTGGAATTTGTTGTTAATATTGTTCAGGTCAGGAAAGTCAGTGAAGTCCAGTTTAGCTATCTGGCTCTATGAGTAATAGTAGATAATATAGAAGAGTCCAATCTATTTTGGGGATAGCTTGGATATGTAGTACCTGGCAGGGAGATTCTTGGTAGATAGTATCACTTGGTCACTAGCTCTGTAGCTAGGAGATGCTTGTTTATGTTTGTTGGCTTGCTGAATTTGGCTTTCTTTAGCTTTGGTGGGATTTTCAGCAGCTTCATAGAATCTGGTAGTAGGGTCTGAATAGACTTGAATAGGGTGAGGGAGAGGAGATACTAACAGTTTGGGTTGGTAGCCCATCCTAATCTGGAAAGGTGACTTCTTCCTAGAAGATCTAACTCTTACATTTACCTCTGTTTGAACAGAAGGTATTGCTTTAACCCAATTGAGTCCTTCCAACTTCTTGGCAGCATACATAGGAATAATAGTTCTGTTCTTCCTCTCACTTGCTCTATCTGTCTGAGGATGATAAGTAGAAGATGCTTGATGCAAAATTCTATTCTTACCAAGCCATTTCCGAAATTCTGATGATATAAATAGGAGATCTTGATCAGAAATAATTTCATAAGGAAATCCTACACTAGGCTTAATAAATCTTTCAAAGATATCAATAACTTCTTGTGTATTAATATTCTCTACAATAGGTATAAGATAAGTGAAATTAGAATGCCTATCAGAAATAACTAATAGCTTATGAAACGTTA
>ML121686.1:8886-25339 GCA_003788615.2 Terfezia boudieri ATCC MYA-4762
TAGTACTTCCCGGTTGAATTTGATTCTACCACTCAAGAGTATTCGAAAGCAAGAGCACCTCGAGAAAACGAAGCCTACAAAGTTCTAAGTCTAGTTAACTTTACGTTCAAGCGATATAGGATTTATTTTGTGTTGCGAAATAAGATCTTTCGTAAGGGACTTTAGTGGAATTGAACTTTACTGCTATAGGATTCTATTCTGTGTTGCAGAATAGGTATCGTTGTGGCAGGATAAGTACGGCCATCCTGTTTATAGTCGCAAGAGCGCTATAAGTGACAATAGGGCCCCGGTGACACATACTTAGGAGAGTAGCCGAGCCATCTAACCTTATATTGACGTTTACCAGTATATAGTACCATTCTGAATTCTAATACTTTCTCTACTTCATAATGATCATCTTTTACAGGTCCAGGTTCTCTGGATTGTCTGTTTGGAAATTTAGATGGATCATTGTTTCGATAAAGTTTCAGCTTGCTGATATGGAAAGTATTATATATAAGGTTAAGGTTTAGTTGACTTGATAAATCGAGGCTATAGTGGTTTCGTTTCCAATTAGTTGATATAATAGGAAAGGGACCTAGCCATTGTGGCTTGAGTTTGTTTGAGACATTCGATAGATTGATATTTTCTGAGGATAACATGACTTGTTGACCAACATTAAATTTAGTTGTCCTGGGTACTCGTTTATTGGCTTGAGATGCCTGAGTCTTCTTGGCATCATAGAGATTTTGTGCTGTATTACTATGATGTTCGGTTGCTGATTTATAGGCGTTAATAGGATATGGTAATATCGATACTCCATGGTATATATTAAATCCTAATAATGTAAGGAAAGGACTATTTTTTCTGGCAGTATTATACCTAGAGTTGAGTTTCAACTGTATCTCTGGTAATTTCTGTAGCCAATCAAATCCTTCAATCTTACATGCTCTTACTACTTGCAAGATTTCCTTGTTAACGATTTCAGATTGTCCGTCTGCACGAGAGTAGTACGTAGTAGACAGTTCCAATTTGATTCCTTTATTCCTTGTCCAATCCTTAAAGTAAGTTGATATAAAAAGAATGTCTTGATCAAAAACAATACAAAAAGGATATCCCATAATCGGGACTACATGAGTCTCAAAGGTAGCAGTATATTGTTCTGCTGTAAGATTGTCTAAAACAGGAATAAGAAATTTGAATCCTAATTGTCTATCGACAATCGTCCAAAGGCGGGAAATACAAACAATATGATCTTCTTCAATAGGAATATTCAGATACAAGATAGAACACTTAGTAAAAACAGGTGCTAACTTAAGAAAATCCATCGATATATCCGTCCAAGGTCTCTCTCAGGGTACATATAAAGGTATTACTTGCCTGAGAGGTGCTCTATTGGAATACTTTGTCCATTGACAAATATCACAACTCCCGACATAGTCCTTAACCGCTTCTGCAAAGGACTGATATTAATATCGGTCAGTAAGGTATCTCATGGTTTTTTCGATTCCACTATGAGCTGTAGCTTTATGTGCTTCATTTATGACTAGTTTGAGATAGTTCTTATCTTCGATATTGAAAGTACTAGGTAAAACTAATCTCCATTGTCTCTGAATGTTCTTGACATACAAAAATCCATCTCTTTTTCTATGATCCTTCCGCTTCACTGGTGAATCATAGTATTCCTTCCAAATTGGACATACCTTCATACACGCTTGGTATGCTGCCTTCATTCCTTCTCCCTGGTCCATCCACTAAATAATGTAGTAGTCCTTGTGGTCTTCCCATACATCATTGACATGCTTGTTGTCGATGAGCTTGTTTAGAGTTGGCTCAATACGATGGTTGAAGTCAGGGATAGTAGGCTTCTTCTTTTCACAAGTGGCAGAGTTGTGTCCTAGAAGTTTACAAAAATTACAGTGTTGTCTGGGACCTTTGTACTTTGGTATAGGAATGAGAATTGGTCATTCCTTAATTGCTACTCGCTTTTGGGAACGAGTAGTAACTGCTGCAGTTTCGATCTGTATGGCGTTGCTGCTGCTCGCTACGGGAGGTTGTGGAGGATTCCACTGTTGTTGAGGTGCGATTGGTGCATTCTTGAGAGCTTCCTCTATCTAACGGTATGTCATTACCCTATTGGAGGTCTGGAAAAGCTCGACTGTTCTAGGTTGAGGTGGAGGTGGAGGTGGTACGATGACAGCACCTTTGGACTCTAGTTTGTCACTCAGCTGCTTAATTATAGTCCTGAGGTGTTCCTTCCTCTTTATAAGAACTGTATCCAAGAAGATATAGGTCAAGCTGCCATGTCCCTCTT
Source organism: Terfezia boudieri ATCC MYA-4762 (assembly GCA_003788615.2). NCBI lineage: Eukaryota > Fungi > Ascomycota > Pezizomycetes > Pezizales > Pezizaceae > Terfezia > Terfezia boudieri. The sequence continues at coordinate 11,180 of ML121686.1, forward strand.
CTCCGCAAATAGCACACTGGGTAATAGAAAAATATCTATTGCTCATTTGGTGAGAGCTTTCATGTGCTAGACAATAGTAGTCTTTGCAGTAGGACCAATGTTCCTTGCAATCTTGTAGATAATACACGAGAGTAGCATCCAATCTGAATGCTGTTTCGATTTCGATTTCAGGAGTAGAAATATCTGGTGCTATTGCCCCCGCTTTTGCTTTCCCCTTGGATATTTCTTCGAGTTGTTCCTTAGTGAGAGGAACAAATCTAAGTCCAAGAACTCTTAGAGGCTTACATTCTGGTTTGGGTACTCGATTATACTCTTTAAATATCTCTTCTGGAATTTCAGTGAGGGCCTCTTCTTCTGAAGAAGAGTCCTCATCCTTCACAATGTCATAATAGCTCTCCACAGTTTCGGTCCAGTCTTTGTTGTCGAGGTAGGGACAAGAGTAGTGGTGTCCTGCCACTTCCAATCTTCTACGACATTTGTTGTAGTCGCAGTCGACATGCTTGAATTTGATAGCTCCACGAGATACCATTTTGTCTGGAATAATGATTTTTTCTTGTGGAGTAACCTTCCGAGATGTGGTTATTGCATTGGGATAAATATGAGGAGGATATGTAATGTTAGGAGGATCGATGTTGGTGGAGATATAATCGTCCTCTGTAGTGGGAACATCCTGATATTTATACTTCCTAGATAGAGCATCTGCTATCAAATTTTCCTTTCCTGCAGTATGCTGGATAGTACAGTCAAATTCCATTAGATAATCTTGCTATTGTCTGAGCTTCTGGCTAGACGGTGTTTGAGTGTGGAATGTAACCAATGGTTTGTGATCGGTAAGGATTGTAAATTTGTGACCTCTCAACTGAGCCTCGAAAAATTTTAATGAGTCAATAATTGCCAACAATTTCTTTTGGAAGATGGGATAATTTAATTGAGCTGGATTAAATTTTCGAGAGTGAAAACAAGATGGTCTGATTTGATTTAATAGTCCTTGACCAATCCAAGATCCCAATCCTACATCACTTGCATCATATACTAAATATTTTGGATTAGTAGACTCATTGTTCCAGTGGTTTAAAACATGTAAGAAATTCACGAGTTCCTTTAGTTTTTCAAACGTTGTATTATGAGTATCTGTCCATTCCCATTTCCTCGTTTCTCCCTGTAGTTCTGACAACGTACTTGCATACGAAGCTAGATCTGGAATAAAACTACTTAGATAATTAACGATTCCAAGAAAACCTCTTAAATCCCGTTTTCTCTTTAGAGTTGGAAATGTCAATATGGTAGTTCTTTTCTTTGGATCTGTATGAAGTCTATCTGTGGTCAATACATGCCCTAGAATTTCCAATTTAGGTGTGAAAAATTAGTACTTGGTTTCTTTGAGATAGAACTTCTCCTCCTGTAGATGCTGTAGAACTTTCCTCAGAACTTCTACATGTTCCTCATGTATCTTAGTAAAGATTATGATATTATCAATATAAATTATTATATCTTTATAAATGATATCTTTGAATATTTCATTCATAACTCTGACTATAGTAGTTGGTGTATTCCGGTCTCCCTGTTGCATAACTCTACTTCTGCAGTACCCTCGATGGGTTAGGAACGTAGAATGCTTCTCTAATTCCTCATCATTTCTGATGTTAAAAAATCCATCTGCTAAATCTATTTTTGACCAAAAGGATTTTCCCGCTACTAGTTCAATAAATTCATTTATATCCGGTAGGGGTGTATCGTCAGGTTCCACTGCTAGATTCTGGTCTCGACAGGCATTGACAAATCTGGCTTCTTCCGGTTTATCTCTTTTTGGTATAGTGAACATAACTACTGCGTTGGTGTCATTCTTGACTCGGTAGATTGTTCCTGTTTTCCCTTCCTCAGTGATTTTATCGTTGATTTGCTAGGTAAATCGATGGCCTGATGGTCTCCATTTTGGTAACCATGTGGCTCTAGGTTTAGGTCTGATGGTATGGTTGACCTTTCTTAAGGGCGGTAAATCCCGTGGTATTTCCTTGGGAAATAATTTGGGAAATTTTGTTACTGGATTAAATTGCTTCTTTATGGATGAAACAGCTATTGAAAAGCCCTGTTCCTTATTGGTATCTTCCGCATCACTAATGTTTTCCCAATTCTCTGGTTCCCTATAATCTGTAACTAATTCACATGATACTTCTAGGTATGCTGATCTTATACCATGTTCCATGGCGCTGGATTTCTTCCATATGCTCAATGCAAACCTAGGAATATCTTCTGGTTGGATAGTAACTGGTTCCTGGTGTGCAGGAATAATAGCATGGACCTTGGAAAGCGCTGGCTCTCCTAATATCATATCCCATTTTGATAAGTGCATTATATAGAAGGTACATTCTTCTACATATTCTATCCAATCCAATGTTATTGTACACGATTTTTCAATGGTTGCTTTGGAGCCTTTGATAGCTGTACCCAAAGATACCTTTTCAATATTCTTTGGAGGAATATTGACCAAGTGTACAAACTGAGAATTAATTAGGTCTCCTCCCTTCGTTTGGAGGTCTACCAGTGCTAGAGCAGGGTGTCTATTTGCTCTAACAAAAACTTTATTTTAGTCCAGGGTCTGGGCTGACAAGGGTCATTCCTTGATTTTATCCTTGCTGATTTTCGATGCAGGTAGGCTTAAATCCTGTGCCACAGTACGCATGGGTACTTTATTTTGACACTTCCTGCAATCCTTGTAAGAGTAACCAGGATTCCAATACCATAAACAGTTTTTATCCCTAATCAGTTGTATTTTCGTTTTCTGATCCAATTTCTTGGTGATGGTGTCCCAATCTGAATCCTTACGCTTTTCGTTGTTGCTTTTGGGGACAGGCTTGTTGCTGGGATTAAAACCTGATTTCTATCGATTATAATCCTGGCAAGGATTTCGATCCTTGTTGAACGATTTTTGACATTGTTTTTGTGGTCCACTTGATATGTGTAGTGGGGCAATATCTTTCTTTGATACTTCATATGACTCTGCCTAGTGTACCAGCTGATCATATGTCCAATCCTCTTTAATTAGAGGAATTAGAATGGCTGACATATATGTAGGTAAATGATTTAGAAACTTCCTTCTCTTGACTTCCTCAGATATCGACTGCTTTCTGCTTTTATCGATTAATTTAATCTGCATTTTAGTAAGCCAGTTGGCAAACTGTTTAATTCCCAAATGTCGTTCGTCCTTGTATGGTGTGGCTGTTTCCCATTGCTTCCATAAAATATCCTTGCTAGTAGATGGTATCAGAAAATCTCTGAGTACCAATATAAAGCCAAAGAATTTTGCATCCTTCTCTTTGTCTCTCAGATACTGGTTATAAGTAACCAAAGCACTCTCCTTGAGTAGAAATCCGATAATTTCCACAGCTTCCATACTTTCCAAATCAATTCCTTTAATTTTCAACCACCGCTGAACTGCTGTTGCCCATGCATCATAATATTGTGAGTCTTTAAATTTCTTGTCCCTTCCATCCAGTTTCTCTGGTGCGTCCAGTTTAATTCCTCTAAGTTTCTTTGAAACTTTATAGCTTCTAGTGGTGATCATGCCAGTGGTAGATTTCCATTGTTGATATTCTACTGATTTGCTTCTCCATATTATTCTGCTGGTTGACTGGCTACTGATGATGCATCATCTGAATCAGAGCTATCATCTCTGCTATCGTTTGGATGCCCTTATCCTGCTGTTTGTTGTTGTGGACGGTCTGTTCCAGTTTCTTCTTGTTCTTGTTGTTGTCCCTCGTCACCTGATTCGTCTGGTGGAGGGGGAGGAGGATCGGAACTTCCGGTTCCTTTTGCTAATTCTTTTGCAGGTTCTTTACCTTTGCCTTTATTCTTCGGAGTTCTTGCGAACGCTCCGGGCATACCTTTACTAGGATTAAACAAATCCTCCACAGTAAGTGTACTCTTGTCTAGATGTGTACCACTTAACATAAAAGTCATAATATCATCCCATTCCTTTGTTACCCAATACGGCTCTTTCAGTAGAGGCTCGGGTGGTTTCTTTAATTCTTTGCTTAGAAAAGCATTCATTTCCAAATCTCTTTCCTTGAATGGATATCTTGTTGTCCAAAGATAATACTTAATTGCCGCTTCTATTAAGAGTTTAGTATCTTCTGGATGATACTCTTGAGCTATACCTAATGTTTGTACAAATTTTAAAATTTCTTGTAAATTATAGGTATGCTGGTCATAGAATTCTTCTGACACTGGTGGTAGAAGAAGTGTAAAACTAACTCCATATTGAGATTGTCCTTCATAATCCTGTTCTAGATAATCTTCCTGATTTTTTATTTCTCCTTCTATTGTAGGATCTACAAATCTCGCTTTCATTGGAGTTTGATTAACTAACTTTTGGATTTCCTCCGGTAACATAGTTAATCTCCTGGACTTCTTTGTCCTTTGGTCAGCCGCAGATGCCATTATGTCTAATACTGCCTATACTTGGAATTACCCTACAGTACCAATCACTGCTCCGCAACCTATTAGACCTGATCGTTTGATTCGATCATCTAGTTACTTTTCCGCTTTAGCACCTTACTGTGCTGGTGGAGTTGTTGCTGAAGATATATATGATATCCACTCGACTGAGGATACTGTTAGCTCGATTGCTTGTAACGACAGCAAGTCTGAATGGAAGAGTCTTAATTCGTTTTATGGACCTGATTCCTCTGCGTCTACTATTCGCAATTCTAGTTCTGAATCGTCTGGCAAGAGTGTCACTTTTTCTGATTTCAATACTCAGGTAGACGTTGGTGGTACCGAGACTGTTGTTGCAATGTTTGGGTCTGATATAACTGCTGTTGGAGATGGAGTGTTCTTTGAGGAGTTGGCAGTTATTGAGGAGGCGATTCGTGAGCCGTGGGATTATGACGATTGGCTGATTGAGCCGATTGTTCCTCGGACTTGGGGTGCTGGTTTTTCTCTGATGTACCACGTTTATCGATAGAGTTGTGGGACTAGTTGCCAGAAGTGCAAGTGGATTTGTCGAGTATACTAGGAAAAGTGTATGACACGAGGGTGGAATTGTTTAATATGAAGTACTACTGCCCGTTAGAGCTCTACTTAGCTTGCGTCTAAGTCTTTCTGTTGATATACTGCAGTTGAGAGTCTGATGTCTCGTTGAAGGAATATGTTGTTCTAGCTAGTTGCCAATGTCTCTCTGGCATCCACTAGTCTCCTATACCTTACCCTCTGTTCTGCCAATGTCTCCCTGGCGTCCACTGGTCTCCCATGCCTTATTCTCCGTCCTGCCAATGTCTCCCTGGCGTCCACTAGTCTCCCATTGCTTACCCTCCTTACTGCCAATGTCTTCTATGGCGTTCACCTTTATCTGAGGTCCTCCAGATCTTATCATCTATCCTTGCATGACCTTCTAGCGTCCTATGTCATCTCTCAGTTCTCTTACTCCTGTGTCTTCATGATATATTCCATTACTCACTTTTGTATAATAATCATAATCCTGTATAGTCTCCTTAGAATCTCTCAAGTGCCTTGCCTTTGAAAGTCGTTTCTTATATTGCCACTTCTATCTACCGCTATGTATACATTTCATTCTATGTACTCAAATCAATTCTATTATTTACCAACCACAACTTTCCCATTTCTAGCGGAATTAAATGTGCCATCCCCTTAATGTCCCCTATCCTTACTATATGTATCTCTTTTCCCTCCTCCTTTTATTATATTTTGATCATTCCTAATATGCATATCGGCTCGAGTCGGCGCGAGTTCTGCTATCTTTTTACCTACTCGGAGGCCGACTTGGGCCAGCGCCTATCGTGTTCAAGGCAACTCGCGCCGACTCGCCGGCTAATCGGTGATCGACCGGCGCGTCGCTAAGCCTTAGTCAAACATTTTTGAAGTTGTTATTTGTTTCACTCCTCGTCATATGTTCTTCTTGTCACAGATTGCTTCTCCTGTTACGGATTGCCTCTCCTGTCACTAATTGCCTCTCCTGTCATGGATTGCCTCTCCTGTCACGGACTTGTTTATACCATTTCTCAACTTTCTACTCCTATCGCTTAATCTTACGTCTAATTTATCGCAGCTCCCATTGTATCAGGTCTGTGTTTCTCATATGATGTAGATTTCATTATATTGCTATCGGATCAATGTCCACACTCCATGAATTCTACCTATCCCAATTCTACTAACACACCAACCTAAAGTAACCGAGATATCCCCAATTAATATGAGCCGGAACATAATATAAAAACTAACCCCTTCCATATTATACCTAAACAAAACAACCCTACCTCAATAATTACCCCCAATTAATCCCTCACATAACACTGAAAAAAAATCAACCTTTAACTCCAAAATACTCCCAATACCCCAAAAAATCCATCTGTACAATAACCATCCCTAACCTGCATTAAGCTTCCCGAAACTCAAGATTACCAAGCCCGCAGTAATAATTACCTACCATCCATGGCCCCACATAACATCAACCTACCTATACTTTGTAGTTCCTACACTGAGTAGGCTGCAACTTCTTCTGGAACCTGCTTGCCATTGACAGCGTAAGGCTTATTGATGGTGAGGCAGGGCGCTTCCGACTTCGATATGGTATTGAGGGGGATGGTGTTCCTGCAGCCTCGCGCAAAAGACTTCGTTGGAATGAGTTTGACAACGCTGGCGTAGAACGTTCGGTGAAACTATGGCAGGGGCTCGTATTATCGGATGGTGAGGCTACCATGTTATCCATCACTTCCCTCCCACCTGCTTCCGTATCACTATATGTGTCCGAATCCGAGTCCGCCTCTCCCTGAACGGCATCTAGACATTGTAGTACTATCCGGTGGAGGAAGTCCACATCATATCTCAGAGCCTGTTTCTCCATCATCACGTGACTTTCATCCAGATCAGCCATACCTTCTTCCACATGTGCTGGTGTAACTTGTGCCTCTGCAGCACTGTATTTCGTGTGGACAGCGTCCCAGGATTTGGTTAACATAAGTGCAGTTATCATCTGGTGGCCCATTCTGTTGCGTCGGTAAGGCAAAATATCTAGAGGACTGCTGAATATTCGCTCTACTGACACAGATGTGAGTGGAATACTCAATATGTCCCTCGCCATTCATGCCAGCATGGGAAATTCACTAGCATGGACTTTCTACCAGGAGAGGAGGCATTTCCCATTCAGTATTGTTACCGGAATCGCTAGGTATCTTTTGATTTCTGGGACATCCTCCGATTGGCCTATTGTACGCTCTTGTAGTCGACACATGATATAGGATTGTTCTCCATCATCGACTTGTGCATTCTGAATTAGAGGTTCCAGCGCATACTTGGCGTAGTTATGATCGAAATAATCTTCGAACTGAACCCTAAGCGCACAATTTTGTAAGAATTACATTTTCTGTATGTTACGGATGGTCTCGTGTCACGGATGGTCTCATTGTCACAGATGGTCTCGTTGTCACCCAAAACATATGGGGAAGAACAGGGATGCGCTGACTAAATTCATACGTACTTATAATACTCCGCATATGATATTGAGTCACTGTTCCGAGTTGGCTGAGTCCTACTGGGATCTTGGACTGTCAGATTTCCCCAATCAAGGTATAAAGACAATTTCTTCGATGGATCAAGGATGGTAGCGAGGTTGTAGATCAGGGATTGCTTTTCCATCTTAGAATAATACTTCTGGAACACCTGCTGACACGCTTTCGTCGCCGACAGAAACCCTAGAGCCTAGCTAGGATTACTGGGAAGTTTTCGTATACGTTTCCACTATTTATCAATGTGGTCGAAGATATCATTGTAGATGAAGAAAGTATTGTGGATAGTCGCATGCTGCCCTGTAGAGATCGCATGAGTGTAATCCAATAAAGGCTTTAGAAAAATAGTAGCCTCGTGAACATGGGTCCACTCCTCTTAACTTAACCACAACTCGGAGTACTTGTTCTCCATTGTCGCCAGCGCGATCCATTGCTCTATGTAGCACTGGAGCCTCAATGCTTGAGTAAGCATTTCAAATGTTGAGTTCCAGTGCGTTTTGATGTCCTGGATAAGGCCCATGGGTTCTCATGTGTCACTTTGGAGTTCTTTGAATTGTGCTAGGCATTGTAGGCTGGCTACAATAGCCTTACAGAGCTCTCGAACCTGGATAAATGTTAGCAATAGGATTCCGTGATGCGTATCGGCCTTCCGTGACATGCTGGCCAACAGTTGACTTACTTTACAAATAGATTGCGCGAATGTACCAGGGGTATAGTTCTGCAGTGCTCTAATGGAATACTTTATGGGAGGAGTGGACGATATAGTATCATCATTATCTGAGTTTGACTTCAGTTCTTTCATGAACTGATTGCTCACCAAAGCAATCACATGTGCAAGGCAGAGAAGTCGGTATTGCTCCGGGTCCCATTTAGCACTGAATACATTGGCTTGTAAATGCTTAGCCAACGCTGTGTTGACACTAGCATTGTCTGAAACAACAGCCAAGACTCGGCTCATGATGCCATATTCCCGAATCAATTGGCCTAGCTTGTTACTCAAGAGTATAGCATTATAAGATTCCCCACCTAGGTACTGGAATCTGATCGTATGTTGGTGCAGCTGCCAGTCCTGGTCAATATAATGGAGTGTTGTATCCATGAACACTAACTTGTTTGGAGAAGTCCAACAATCTGTAGCAAGGTGGATGAATGTATCTTCCAGTAGGCTTTTTTGTAGCTTCTGTTGAACTTCTGCTGCATATTGGTATATACTCTGGCGAAGGGTTATTGCACAGGGGATATCAATTCCAGATCTAAGCAATTTCAGCAGAGGCTAGAACTGCGGATGTTCAATAGTTCTAAAAGGTAACATGGTGGCAATTACAGTTTTCATGAGTTCATATTTGAATGCATCATCACTAAATTGCAATTGTGGGGATTGTGCGGAGGAACGTGTTGCCTATGTATAACGTCAGCCTCAATTATTGCAGGTACGGAGTATATAATCACCTTCCCAAACATGGTTGAAATATCTAAATTGTTTCACCCACTAGCGGCTCGGCATTTTCCCGAGGTGAGGTAACATTTCATATGTGAGGTACCTATATTAAATGCACTAGGGTGTTGAAAGGTACTCTTGCAAGCTAAGCAAAATATGAAAGGCTCACCGCTGTGGATCTTAGCCCCTTGTCCGAATTGGGCCCAGTGCGCTGCCTTTTGAAGTTTAGAATCCCATCGGGGTGGATTAATATGGTTACTTCGAGTCTCCTCTTTTGCTAGATTGTCACGGAGCTTGGCAGCCCAGTCAGTAGTTTCCCACCATTCCTCAAATTGGGCAGATTGCTCTGATTCCCACAGAAAAGCAGTTCCGTCTAGTATTTTGGTGAGAGTCGTAACCATTGGGGGACATACGGACACTGGCACGCTTGCAGTTAAAGACATGTTCGAGTATGGAGCAAGTATGGGACTAGAGTGTAAGATGGTCTTGCAATTGTGTTCCTAGAAAGGTTGGGGAAGAGACGCCTATTTATTCACATTGTGATGTCACGGATAACGCATGCTTGTCATGGAGTTTTTTGTGAGATATTCTGGGGGCGTAATGCAACCAGACTATCAATACATGCAATCTTCAATCGTGCTGTAGCGTATCTACAGCTTGCATAACCCAACTCTAATCTAAACGCGCGACCCCCGATTCCTCCCAAAAATTATCATCTGGGTGCTCTGAGCTGTAGGGTGAGCTCGAGAGCTCACTTGTAGAGCTAAGGCTTTCCCTAGACCAAGACGATAAACCACTATACTCAGAATCGCTAGGACTGCAGCCAACTTCAGTAGAGCTAGGGCTATCAATGGGGCTGGTGTGGTCGGCTACATCAAGTTCTGGTTGCTCAGACCATCCATCTGGCTCTGGTTGCTCAGACCATCCATCTGGCTCTGGTGTATCGTCGGGGATATTGGTCAAATCCAGTTACAATAAGCTATATCTCAACAGCCAATCGGGGCTTTCGGTGAGTTCCAAAATCTCGCAAGGTCTAGACATAGTTAGCTTACTGTGCTGTCTACGTGCAAGATTAGGATATACCTTCTTGAAGGCCGAAGCCAGACCTCTTGCCTACAACATAGTACACTTATTCTAGGTGGGAGATGCCATTGTGCCAGTATATACACAGGATGGCGAATGAGTGCGCCCTAAGAGATCCGGTGGGTCTAGGAGAGTATTTAGTATAGGGTAAGTCTGGACCCAATGTTTCGGTGTAGGGGTTAACTTACCGATAGGAATTGACAACCTTGGCATACACCCCATGATTCTTGCATACCACTCAGGTAATGGTAGAAAAGAGTAACCCATAACAAATCATAGAGAGTATAGTCATCCAGGTAAAAGGGATCCCAACCTGTCTGTTCACTCCCGGGGGTGTTGAAGGGCAATAGTAGATCAAAGCAATCAATCCAAATATGCCCTAGAAGCTCAATGGCTACCGCGCAAGATAGAATCTTCTCATGGTCGAATCTGTCCATAACCAACTGGGTAGACTGATATGTTACCAATTCAGTACCACGCAGACTAAGGAAGCGTCGTAGCCCAAGGGTGTGTCTCCATGGTACATAGAAATCATCGAAGATGTCTTCGTCTTCAGGATTGTGGTATTCTGCCATGTTCTGAAGCTAATATGCCTGCCGACAATTACATCCCAACCAACTATATATAAGCAAAACTCCAAAAGTCAGTTCTGGTAATATTCTATAAACGGTAATTGGCTGTTTTGGTACCCTAAAGTCTGTCCTAAGGTTGGTAGACCAAGTAGACTAGTGCTGCAGGTGCTAGTAATCCCATTGAGCTGGCTAGTGGGAAAGACTAGCACGAAGCCTGGACAGGGCATGACATCCATGGTAAGACATCCGTAACAAGAGATCCGTGACGAGACATCCGACAAGACATCCGTGACTATGGGCATTGAAAATAAAAATAAAAAAATCTGAAGTAAGATAACCTATCTGGGTCAAGATAATCTATCCTTGACAAGACATCCATGACCATGGACGTTTACAAAAAAAAAAAACTATCTGAGGCAAGATAACCTATTCGTATCAAGATAAAATATCCGTGACAAGATAAACCTATCGTGATCCCTCGAGATTGTGGCCCTTAGACCTTTCCGTGATTCGTGAAAAGAGTAACGGATGCTTCAAACGTCACACCAACCAAATAGAACTACTAGCTGGGTTCACTCTAGCATCCTATACAGTTGAGGAACACACAGAGTTGATATTATGTCTGTGTTTCTAAGCTTTGTCCGTAATAGTGCCACTTCTACGGAAAAGTAAGTGATAGATCGATAGGATAGTTAGTCTCACGTGCAAATCGACCATGTCTCTTCTCAATGATACAACCCCAGCATGGGAGGCGCACCTACCTAAGGCACCAATAGCATAGGTCGGACACAGTAATCCTAGAGATTGACCACGGACAGTTTTTTGGAAGTAGGTAGCCTTCTGAGTAGGTATCGGTACCAGATAAATTCCGCATGTCCCTTCACTTTTCCGAATTCAATTCCTATCCTCCATTATTTCCATCTTCTATACTGTAACCAATTCATACCAATTTATTCCAACACTCCTCCTCAACACAACATGCATGCCAATTCCAGCAGGCAAATATCTGCGTCAAGGTATGACCCTACTCATACTTAGTTGCTTTCCTAATATGAGGTTTAATCGATATCCCGCATGAACTGAAGTAAGTATGAATATAGCCAGCATTCTGGCGTTGAAGTACTGAAAAGATTACGATGATCGTATTTTCAGGCTCCCTTATATGGATCTTTTGGAAGCCCCAGGCATACCACATATCCCAGAAGGTCGCCTGGCTTGTAGAGGTAGAAAATGGTGAAACGCAAAGAGGTTGGAACAAAGGCATTATTGCGGGATTGGTACTCCCTTATTACCGGCTCTTAGCTAATTCGACCTTTCAGTGATTATCAGACCCAATACTCATGGGGCTATCACATACGATCTCCTATGCGAGAGGTGCCTGCCACCCCCAGTGAAGCCTCAACTGATGCAGATGTAGGCCGAGAGGGTAGGGAAATAACGGGGGTTTTGGACGAAGGCTATCAGGAGGTGCGGGAGCACAATGGCGACAGCACCGTGGAAAACAAAGAGAATGAGGAGCCTCTCTTTGAAAACACCTAATATGCGCAATATGATAGCGTCAGACAAACCCCATACCCCTTCTATGAACTATCTCAAGTTGAACAACTTCCCCTGGCTTTTGACCAACCCTCCGTGTTAGCCCAGTCACCTCCTCCTTCTGGCCAGAGGCAAATTTCCCCACCTTGCCCGCTAATTAGCTCATTGCCTGCTGTTCAGAGTATTATGCGAAGGACAAGGGATAAGGACCGGCAACGCCACCGATGAAAGGTTCGCGACTGTAATGAATGATACTAGACAGTAGTCATTCGGTACCGTTTATACAATCTATATCCGCTTGGGAATGGATGTTTATGTATGCCGGTTCTGCTGAGAGATTGCTTCAGAAGGGTAGGTTGATTACTAAGAGGGGTGTTCCATAAGGAACAATAATATAACAGGTGTAATCTTCGTTTGTAATTATGCTATCTATCTGATTGCTGCTGTTCTGGTTGTCTGAAGACTAATGGATTCCAGAGGGGATCCAGCGGCCCTTATATAGCTGTTCAGAGACCCTAATGACTAAGGAAATACATAATAATGGGTGGCACATCTCCGGAGGAGGGTGTGCCATACAAGAGGGTGTGGAGCCCAAGAGGGTGTCTACGAAACGGCAAGTTCCATGGAATTTACCATGGCAAATTCCATGGCAGTTGAACTACCGAATCCGGCAGTTGCTGAGGGTGAACAAAGGCTAGCCCTTCGACCATGAACGCTAGTTACATAATAATGCAATTGTCACAACCGTCCCTTCCCAGCCTATCGTTGTTGTTATTCATTGTTCCTTCTGGCATCACCTGCGAACTCAGGTGATAGCGTTGTTATCTCGGCTCCCGAGATAAGGGGTCTCGGGAACCTTATTCCTTCTGATGGCCTTGGCCAGGAAGCAAGCCTGTATATATAGCTTGCTCTCTCCGCCCTCTCGTTGGATCCCTATCCAACGTCTTGTATACAATACAGGACCTTGCTTCTCTCCACGCTGGTGCACCTTCCTTGTGCACCTTCCCTCCGTCCTCGCCTTCGCCTTCACCTTCGCCTTCACCTTCGTCTTCGACTCTGCCTTTACCTTGCCTTGCCTTGGCCTCCGTCTTCGTCTTTGCCGTCGTTCTCTGCCTCGCCGGCTCTCCCGGCCTCTGCCCTGCCCTTGCCCCCGCCTCGCTTCTGCCTTCTGCCTTGTTCGTACCCCTTGACCCCCCTCAGCCCCTCGCGCCATGTTACAGCAATAAATATAGAAAATACAGGATATGAACATACAATACAATAACCTTCCTTATTACACTTCCCCACTTAGAAGGATTTACTATATTTATAGTTTATTCTTCTACCTTTCTCACTTCCATTCTTTCCAGAATTTTATGCATTTTGAGTATGGTGGCGTTGGTGTGTATTTCGGTAGAGTTCGTCTGATTTAGGACTCAATCTCATTCTTGTTGCATAAGAGCTCAAGTTTCATCTCTAGTATGAGGTCCTTGTCTTCCTCTTGCTGTTCGACGTCTCTTGAATGTATTCTCTAAGCTTCCGGTTGTCCAAAAGTCTTGGAGAATCTCCTGAGTAATATCCTTGGTGTTTACCCAAGAATCATGCAAAGGAGAGTAGCCGAGCCATCTAACCTTATATTGTCGTTCACCAGTGCGTGGTGCCGTTCTGAATTCTAATACTAGAGATACTGCGGTTCTTCTGAGTTCGTTTAGTTCGGTTGTTTGTTCATGGGTACTGCTGATTTAAATTGCACTCAGTTGTTCAGTACAATAGGAGTCTTTTATAGTTGGATAGCTTGCAGAGTTTGTTTGAGTTCGGTGCTACCGATCCAGGGAAAGGATAATCTGGTTGATTAACCTTTGCTTTGTTGATATCGGAGCTAAATAGTTCAGTTGGTTTGGAATTAGAGTATATACTATGAAAGGTGTAGTCGTTCGACTTTGAAATAATTTTGTTATTAGGTAGATTTAAAGGTTTGTCTGTTAGGTCTCTTGGACCTGGACATTTTCTACTAGCAATACTTCATCTCTTT
>ML121687.1:12508-22849 GCA_003788615.2 Terfezia boudieri ATCC MYA-4762
TGCCTCAGTTATTCTCTAGCGTGCTTGGGAGATGGGCCCACTTCTGGCGCGACTCTTATCATACTTGGTATCTCAGTTATCCTCTGGTGTGCTTAGGAGAGCCGGGCCACCACTATCGAGTTTCTCGTTATTCTCGTTTTCATTATCGCCCTGTCTAGCTCATTGACGGCCGTAGCAGCCTCAGCCACTAAGGGATTCTTGTATATATACTTCGCTTTCCCCTCTATGTAACAGGATTCCTAGTGCAAATAAAAACTTTGATCGGTATAGGTAGTAGTATTTCATATGACCATGCAATGCTAACATCTATTATAGGATTCCCTGGGTGACCCAGCAACTTCACATGGCATAGGTAGGTGCATTGCTAGGCCTCCAAGATGAACTCACATAGCTGACCAAGGTATATTACTGCGAGTATTACAGCAAGTATTGGAGCGAGTATTAGAGCGAAGCATTGGAGCAAGCATTGGAGCAAGCATTGGCGCGAGCATTGGAGCGAGCATTGGAGCGAGTATTGGAGCGAGATTGGAGCGAGCATTAGAGCGAAGCATTGGAGCAAGCATTAGAGCGAGTATTGGAGCGAGCATTAGAGCAAAGCATTGGAGCGAGCATTAGAGCGAGTATTGGAGCGAGCATTAGAGCGAAGCATTGGAGTGAGCATTAGAGCGAGTATTGGAGCGAGCATTGGAGCAAGCATTAGAGCGAAGCATTGGAGCGAGCATAGGAGCGAGTATTGGAGCGAGAAGTGTATAAGAGTGTGTGTTTCATTTATATATCTATTTCTCAATACTTTTGTACATAATAATTCTATGAAAGAGAGCAATTAGGGGCCATAGATCAGTAACACTACAGAAAGGCAATATACTATACAGTAACCCGTTACAAATGAGAGGCATCAAAAAGCCTGCATCCCAGGCGTGGGCAGAATTGCCAGTGCGTCCCAGGCGTGGGCACAACTGCCAGTACATTTCCAGGCATGGGCACAATATCCAGTACATCCCAGGCGAGGGCGGAGCCCTCCATTGCGTCCCAGGCATTAGCGTACACCCCCATTACGTCCCAGGCGGGGGCACAATATCCCGTACATCCCAGGCGAGGGCGGGGCCCTCTATTGCGTCCCAGGCATTAGCATACACCCCCATTACGTCCCAGGCGTGAGTGCAATGTCCAGCACGTCCCAGGCGCGGGCGCAACCTCCAGCACGTCCCAAGCGCGGACGTAACATCCATTGCGTCCAGACACCGATGCAAATGTCTCGCGCGTCAAGATTTAGAGTTATCGTCCCATGCGTTGCGAACGTCAGACGCACAGGACGCAAATAGGATTTTTACTGATGTTATTCATCTTCTGACTCAAACTCATCATCTTCTTCTTTGCTCGATTCTGCAGGATCAGCTCGTGCTGATTGTCTTGATGCAGTTCTAGAAGGGGATTTCTCTTGAGAGGAGAAAATTCTGGATTCTTTCCAGAGAGCCTGCTGGAGGATCTGGATGCTGCGGGTAGTTCTGACGCCATTAAGCTTGCTTAATTTTTCTTTGCAAGGCTTGTGCTGGATATTTCGTTCGTAAGGAGGTCTAGTGCTGATAACTAGTGCTAACAGGAATTTTCTGGCGTTCTGGAAATGACAAGGGAGAATAGTGGCTGACTGATTCACTGGCCTTGTTGAGCTCGGTTCTGGATTAGGTATACATTACCTAAGAGTATTCTAGAGAGTTCTGGAGAGTCTAGACGGGTTCAAGAGTCACTAGGGGTGATCAGTCCCTAGAGTAGAAAGGAGGAATTTTTAAAGCGGGTTTGATGGTAAAAAAAATGTAAGTGTAGGCCAAGTTAGTAGAGGTGTTCCCGGGGGAGCACGGCTCTACTAACGTGGTAAAGGCAGTTGACGCTGTCTCTAAGTCCTATACAGGAGTCCTAGA
Organism: Terfezia boudieri ATCC MYA-4762; assembly: GCA_003788615.2. Taxonomy (NCBI): domain Eukaryota; kingdom Fungi; phylum Ascomycota; class Pezizomycetes; order Pezizales; family Pezizaceae; genus Terfezia; species Terfezia boudieri. The sequence continues at coordinate 14,425 of ML121687.1, forward strand.
AGGCAGCAAACCGCAGGTGTAGTTGGAGAGGGAGAGAGGAGGGAGGGGTCTGGTCATGGGTAAAGAGGCAAGAACAAGAATATTACCAGTGTAGCTTGTATATTCTGATGTTGCTAGACTAGAAGGTACTCAAAGAGATCTGTCCTAACTAGAGGCCGCGGAAATCAGGTCTTTTATAGAAACTGAATCCTAAGGCAATGAGTCTTAGAAGAACTCATCCGAGAAACAATCATCAAGAGTCATAACGATTCCAGATCATTATGGATACAAGAAGGCTCATTATTGATACATTTAGTATCATAGATGACGCCAGAGAATGTAATAGAAACGAGACTGTAGAAAGAAACAAAATGATAAACATGACATCAGCTTACCGACTGGAATAGGTAGCTGGAACAGGAGGAGGAATAGTTAGTGCCTGACTATTCCTATGACGTACTGGAAGTACGTAATAGCTGAGGAAAGGAAAGATAAACCGTGCTAAAGAAAACATAACTAACATATGAGTAATCCATATACTAATCCAACTAAGGGAAATACATAACCAGGAATAAACACAAAGATAAGAAAACATTTCTGGACGGAAACAGGAGATAAAAACAAGACAAAACATGTATTCCTTACAGAAAGTATCCCCACCCCCCCTAAGTTCAATGGGGATAGGGCTCGTCTACGAGCCTGGAAAAACGCGGTGAACTTGAAGTTGAGCGGGGATTCGGCTAGGTTTCCATCAGAACAACACCGCCTGGCCTATGTGTTTGCCCTGCTGGAGGGCAAGGCCACGGATCAAATCCAGCCATATGTGCTCGAGACAGGGATCAAGCTCAACAATGTCTCAGCCTTGTTTGTCATCTTGGATCGGGCGTTCGGAGATCCTGATGCAGTGGGGACAGCCAGTCGAGCGCTCTGGGCACTGAGACAGCGCAACTTAGAGCTGTCTACTTACGTCACAGAGTTCTCGAGGCTGGCCGCAGAGGTAAGGTGGAACGACCAGGCTAAATTCGAGCAATTCCAGGAGGAGCTCAGCGATGAGCTCCAACAAGCCATAGTTACCCTCCCCGTGGTTGATACCCTCGAGGAGTTGATCGACCAGGCCTCCATGGTAGAGCAACGAATGGCCAGGTTATGCCACCGACCAGCCTTCCGACCGACCACCCACCCAGCACAACAGCAGCAGCAGTCGAACACTAAGCCATCCCAATCCTCCTCCACAACCACGACCCTGGCCAACAAACCGGCACTTCCTTCACTGGTGCCAGGAGGGCCCGCCCCTATGGATTTGTCCTCCGGAAGGCCTCAGTTGACCCAGGAGGAAAGGGACAGGTGCAGGGATAAAGGCTTGTGTATTGCGTACGGGAAGGCTGATCACTTTATCGCAGCCTGTCCCCTTCGGAAAGCCCGTGCCCTGGCCGTCCACGCAATTTCTGACACTCCAGTACCCAGGATCGAGGAGGTTGACGAGTCGGGAAAAGCCCTGTCCCTTGCCTAGTTACTGACACTAGCAAGGGACCTGCCCTAGGCCATTTGTCTTTGTCTGCATTTTCTGTTTCTTCCGCTTCTTCTTCTGTTGTTGACGAATCTCCCTTGTTCAGCGAGCATTTTGTTGTATCTATCTCGCTCAATATCAATGATAGAACAATCACCACATCAGCCCTTATAGATTGTGGAGCTTCAGGAATTGCATTCATTGACCAGGCCTTTGTCAGTAAATTCTCCATACCCACGTCAAAGCTCAAAACCCCCCGTATCCTGGATGTCATGGATGGTCGGCCCATCTCCTCCGGCGATATCACCGATATTGCATGCGTGCCTGCCCGGGTCGGGAATCACTCCGAAGCAAACCTCCCAATGTTCGTAACAAAGCTCAAATACCCGATTGTCCTTGGAATCCTCTGGCTTAGAATGCACGATGTATCGGTCAGCTTCGGCTCCTATACCCTGTAGTTCAACAGCCAATATTGCAAAAAGCACTGCGGGAACTCAAAAGCCACTGTCACTGGGTTGTATGCCTTGCTTACTCCGATAATCCACCTGACTCAGGTGGTGCACCTGCCTGCGCACCTCGATGCCAATTCCTCTGTTCCCCCGGTGCCCCCTGTTCCCCCTGTGCCCCCTGTTCCTCCTGTGCCCCCTGTTCCCCAAAAGCCTCTGAACGTTAGCTTCATCAGGGCAGGTGCTTTTGCTTACCTCACCAGGAGGCACAAGTTGAAGGCTCATGCCCTGTCTATACATGAGGTGAACCTGGAAATCAACAAGATGCGACCTAAGGAGGAGTGGAAGGCCATAGTCCTGGACGAATATCACGAGTTTATTGATCTGTTCTCGGAAAAAGCCGTGGAGAAGCTAGCGCCCCACTGACCTTATGACCACACAATTCTACTGATAGAGGGTAAGACCCCCCCCTATGGGCCCCTCTACGGAATGTCTCGGATGGAGCTAGAGGCCCTGAAGAAATACCTGGAGGAAAACCTCAACAAGAGTATCATTCGCCATAGCTCCTCACCAGCGGGTGCCCCAGTGCTGTTCGTGAAGAAATCGGACGGCTCTCTGCGGTTGTGTGTTGATTATCATGGCCTGAACGAGATAACGGTCAAAAACAGGTATCCCTTACCCCTGATCCAGGAAACGTTGGCTAGGCTCTCCAAGGCGAAATGGTTCACCAAATTGGATCTGCGGGGGGCATACAACCTGGTGCGGATTGCCAAGGGGGAGGAGTGGAAAACGGCCTTCCGAACTCGTTATGGCCACTTCGTGTACAATGTCATGCCCTTTGGATTGACTAATGCCCTGGCTTCCTTTCAACACTTTATCAACGATACCTTGAGGGACTTTCTAGATGTGTTCTGCACGGCTTACCTCGATGATATCTTGATTTATTCAGATACCTTAGCAGAGCACAAGATTTATGTCCGGCAGGTGTTGGAGAAACTGGAGCAAGCTGGATTGTACCTCAAGCCCGAGAAATGCGAGTTTCATGTGCAGGAGGTCAAGTATCTGGGGTTGATTATCACCACGGAAGGCATCTGGATGGACCCTGCCAAAGTTGCCGCAATCTAGGAGGGGGAAACCCCGGCCAATTTGAAGGAGGTGCAAGCCTTCCTAGGATTTGCCAACATTTACTGCCAGTTCATCCTGGAATACTCAAGGATCGCAGCACCCCTGACAGCCTTGACAAAAACGAAGGCAGAAGTTGGCTCAACGACAAAAAAGGCCTTCCAGTGGAATCCAGAAGCCCAATCCGCCTTCCAGAACCTCAAGGAAGCCTTCTGCTCAGCACCGATCCTGGCCCACTTTGACCCAGATAGCGAATGTATCGTCGAAACCGATGCCTCCGATTATGTCTCCGCAGGAATCCTCTCTCAGTATGTCAACGGCATCCTCCACCCAGTGGCCTACTTCTCGAAAAAGCACTCCCCGGCTGAGTGCAACTACGAGATCTATGACAATGAGTTGATGGCCATCGTAAGGGTATTCGAGGAGTGGAGACCACACCTAGAATCAGCTAAAAGGATTATCGAGGTATTATCTGATCACAAAAACCTTGAGTATTTTACAACCACCAAGCTGCTCAACTGATGGCAGGCTAGGTGGTCGGAATTCCTCTCTCGGTTCAACTTTAAGATCAAGTACCGACCCGGAAAAGCTGGTGGCAAGCCCGATGTGTTAACTTGGAGATCAGGTGATCTCCCTAAGGGGGGGGATGAAAGGCTAAAATATTAAAATCAGGTGGTATTGAAGCCCGAAAACCTTGATCTGGCGGCCAATATCCTTGCTGATGCTGAGGCTGATATGGAAGCTGAGGCTGATGCGGAAGCTGAGGCTGATGCGGAAGCTGAAGCTGAAGCTAATGCTGAAGCTGAGGCTAATGCTGAAGCTGAGGCTAATGCTAAAGCTGAGGCTAATGCTGAAGCTGAGTCTAATGCGAGAGCTGACCTCCGACAACTGGTGGGAAAGGCATACGAGGATGACCCCCTGGCCAAGGAAATTATCGCCGCAGTAGATTCCGGCCAGCACCGCCACCCCAAAATCTCCCTGGCCAAATGTACCGTCTAGGAAGGCCTCCTTTACCACCATGAACGGCTCTATATACCAGAAGGAGGAGGAGGGTTACGCCTGAGGCTGATTGAGGAACACCACGACACCCTGGTGGCGGATCACCCTGGGGTAGCCAAGACATTAGAACTCCTGGCCAGGCAGTACACCTGGATTGATCAGAGGAAGGATGTGGAACGGTACATATGGAACTGCCATGTTTGCAAGCATGCGAAGCCTGTCCACCACGCCCCGTATGGGACCCTGAAACCTCTGGACATTCCGAATCGGCCCTGGCTGCACCTTACCATGGATTTCGTGATGGGATTGCCTGAAGACTCAGGGTTCAACGCCATCCTAATGGTGGTTGACCGGTTGACGAAGATGAGGCATGTCGTACCTTGTCGAGATACCTGTTCTGCTCGGGAGTTGGCCAACCTCTACCTCAACAATGTGTTCCGGTACCACGGACTTCCCGAATCCATTGTGTCTGACCGTGGCCCGCAGTTCACCTCGGACTTTTGGAGAGCCTTCTGCGAGCTTCTAGGGGTCAAAGTACGTCTGTCGACAGCGTATCACCCCCAGACGGACGGCCAATCGGAGAGGATGAACGCCATCATGGAGCAGTATCTGCGGGCCTTTGCCAATTACCAGCAGGATAACTGGGTTTCGTTGCTAGCCACCTGCGAATTCGCCGCCAACAACCAGTTCTCGGAATCCTCGAAAACCTCCCCTTTCCTGGCCAATTATAGTTGGCACCCCCGGTTCGTAGATACCCTGGCGCCACTACAAAAAGCCAAAAATGATGCCCTGGCCAAGGAGTTCGCAGCTGGAATTGCCGAGCTCCACTCTACCTTGAAAGCTGAGCTGGAATATGCGCAGGCCAGGCAAGGCGAGTATGCCAACGAATCACGGTTGCCGGCCCCCCGATATCAGCCAGGTGACAAGGTATAGCTCTCCAGCTGGCACTTCTGACCACAACGGCCCTCCCGCAAGCTCGACCACAAGTTCCTGGGTCCATTTGAGGTGTTGGCTGCTGTGGGCACTCATACTTACCGCCTGAGGTTCCCCAGAGACATCAAACGCCACCCGGTTGTCCATGTCTCCGAGATCGAACCCACCGCGGAGGACCCTCTTCCAGGACAAAAACACCCCCCACCTCCTCCCGTGGTTATCGAAGGTGAAGAGGAATGAGAGGTGGAGGAAGTGCTGGACTCGTGGAGAAGGTATCGGCATTTGCAGTACAAGGTCAAGTGGCTAGGGGACGAGGAGACGACCTGGCAGCCTGCTGATGACCTGGAAAATGCACAGGACCTGGTCAACTTGTTCCACTAGCGCTACCCTCGAAAGCCTCGCCCCGCGCCATGATGTTCTTGTCGGCTGGGGATTGGAATTGTTTTGGTTGTTATGTTTACCTGCCTTCGGCGTTGGGGTTGTTTTGTGGGTTATTGGTTTTGTTCGCCTGTTTTGTTTGTTTGTTTCTACCTTACCTTTTGCCTTTCCTTTTGCCTTGCCTTTCGGAGCTGGGGCTCCGAGCCTAAAAGGGGGATAGTGTCACAACTAGTGTGCGCCACGGGGTGAGTAAAACTCGCCTCGCTCGCCAAGACTTGCCTCGGCGAACGAGTTTTCGTGTCGCTGCCAACTCGCCGAGTCGGCTTTTCCAGACCTTAACTCGACTCGTGATTAATCGGTGATCTACAGATTACTCGCCAAGGCTCAACGCTAACCCCTTTATTCTCAGGTTTCTTCTACGGATACGCCCCAGGCGCAGCATGTGACACGGCCTCGCCCTACTTAGGCATACCTGATGCGTTGGGTGACTTGAACTCGCCCGTTGTCATGACCTTGGAGCTCTAACCTTTGTTACTCAGTCGGCAAGAGATGCGTCTTTACCTTCCCTACACCTGAGGCAGGCTACGTTGGATGAAGTGAACCAATGATTCAGGACGCATGCGCGAATAAGTATAGCAATTGACTATAGTATTTCTATATGTGTATGTACATGAAAGCAAACGCAATTGGACACAGTAATATCATGAACCGGACCTGTCCCCACCTCCCCATGTCCCTAGAGAACTGCAGGCCATGCCTACTTAGGTTCTGCGAATGACAGTACTAAGACCTTAGACTAGCCTGGGATGGAGACATGTCATGGTGGACGGCGGAGGCAGGGCAGGCTGGACGGCGAAGGCAGGGCAGGCTGGACGGCGAAGGCAGGGAAGGCTGGACGGTGGAGGCATGTCATGCTAGACGGCGGAGGCATGTCATGCTAGACGGCGGAGGCATGTCATGCTAGACGGCGGAGGCATGGGACTGTCTCGACGGCGGAGGCATAGGACTGTCCTGACGGCGGAGGCATGGGACTGTCTCGACGGCGGAGGCATGGCTCTCTCTCAACGCCGGAGGCATGGCACATTCTCAATCGACGCCGGAGGCATGGCCCTGTCTCGAAGCCAGAAGTATGGCACTGTCTCGACACCGGAAGCATGGCACTGTCTAGACGCCGGAGGCATGGCACTGTGGACAGTCTTAACGAATTAGCTGCAATCCGTGAATAAGGGAATCTCAATATCTCACCTCTATCAATTGAACTTGCTCTTATCAACTGTTAGGTGGTGAGATTGCTCTGCAAGCCTGCTTCATACTCGAGGGCATGGCCCGACCCAAATGGGATGTATGCGTGCACATGATGCGTTGGACTGAACTCGCCCGTTCTCATGACCTTGGAGCTCTACCAGTGTCGTCGGCAAGAGATTACCTTCCCTACCTGAGGCAGGCTACGTTGAATGAGTGAACCAATGATTCAGGACGCATGCGCGATAAGTATAGCAAATGTCTCTAGTATTTCTATATGTGTATGTACATGAAAGCAAATGCAATTGGACACAGAATATCATGAAACGGACCTGTCCCCACCTCCCCATGTCCCTAGAACTGCAGGCCATGCCTACTTAGGTTCTGAACAACATACTAAGAGCTTAGACTAGCCTGGGGCGGAGACATGGTGGACGGCAGAGGCAGGGCAGGCTGGACGAAGAAGGCTGGAGATAGGTTAGCTACGGCGGAGGCATGTCATGCTAGACGGCGGCAAGGCATGTCATGCTAGACGGCGGAGGCATGGGACTGTCTCGACGGCGGAGGCATGGCTCTCTCTCAACGCCGGAGGCATGGCACATTCTCATTGGAGGCATGGCCCTGTCTCGACGCCAGAAGCATGGCACTGTCTCGACACCGGAAGTATGGCACTGTCTAGACGCCGGAGGCATGGCACTGTGGACAGTCTTAACGAATTAGCTGCAATCCGTGAATAAGGGATCTCAATATCTCACCTCTATCAATTGAACTTGCTCTTATCAACTGTTAGGTGGTGAGATTGCTCTGCATGCGTGCACATATCGAGGGATGCGCGGCCAAAATGCGGTCACATATCGGAGACCTGGCGCGGTCAATATTGGAGGTATAGCAGTGTCGCGGCTAAGAACCCTGTGAGATAGGTTAGCTATGTGTACACATATCTTAGTTCTGGCAATGCTCTCACCTCTATCAACTGAACATGCTCATACCAATTGTTCGGTGGTGAGATTCCTCTGCTATTCGTGCACATATTGGAGGCCTGCCGCGGTCAATATTGGAGGTATGGCAGTGTCGCGGTGAAGAATCCTTTGATTGTACACATATAGGAGGCCTGGCAATGCTCTCACCTCGCCCAATTCATAACTTGTGTTGTGGAATAAAATCTAGATGCTTGGGAAGGAGAGCTCACTGGCATCGTGCCAGCGGCAGCTGCCGTATGGACTAGTAATGTGGCGTGCCAGGCTAGTCTGGCTTGGTAGCAGGCACGAGTTTAGGGAGGCGCTAGTCCATGTAACCAGGTATGATCAACCCCGCTTGGCAACCGGCTCGGATATACCAGCTTAGACCGGCAATAAACCTGCTAGTGTGCATGCGCAGCTACCGTTGCACTACATAGGCCTGTGCAGGCAACAGTCCAATTCGGCTGTACACATGCCTGCGTCTTTGCGGGTCGAGAGGTTGTTCTCCAGTCTCGACCATGATGTATGTCTTTACTCCATATATGTCTTTACTTGGCCGCCCTGATATATATATGAAATTCATGCCTTCGCGACTTATATGTATTCCAGGAATTCATGCCTTCGCTGCTTATATATATTGTAGGAATTCATGCATTTGCGGCTTATATATATATAAGGAATTCATGCTTTCGCGGCTTATATATATTGTAGGAATTCATCCATTTGCGGCTTATATATATATAAGGAATTCATGCATTCGCGGCTTATATATATACAAGGAATTCATGCATTCACGGCTTATATATATACAAGGAATTCATACATTCGTAGCTTCTATATATTGTAGGAATTCATGGCGG
>ML121687.1:32032-46199 GCA_003788615.2 Terfezia boudieri ATCC MYA-4762
GCAAGCCTCTAACAGTTCTTGGACTTAGATTTGTTCCTCTCACCAAGGAACAACTCGAAGAAATATCCAAGGGAAAAGCAAAAGCGGAGGCAATGGCACCAAATATCTCTACCCCCGAAATCGAAATCAAAACAGCATTCAGATTGGATGTTGCTCTTGCCCACTATCTACAACATTGCAAGGAACATTGGTCTTACTGCAAGGACTATTATTGTCCAGCACATAGAAGCTCTCACTAAATGAGTAATAGATATTTTTCTATCACCACGTATGCTATTTGCAGAGAAGAGGAACATGGGAGTTTGACCTGTATCTTCCTGGATACAGTTCTTATAAAGAGGAAGGAACACCTCAGGACTATAGTTAAACAGCTAAGCGACAAACTAAAGTCCAAAGGTGCTGTAATAGTACCACCTCCACCTCCTCCTCAGCCTATACTAGTCGAGCTTTTCCAAACATCCAATAGGGTAATAACCTACTGCCAAATAGAGGAAGCTCTCAAGAATACATAATCACACCTCAGCAACCGTGGAATCTTCCACAACCTCCAGTAGCAAGCGGCAGCAATGCAATCCAGATCGAAACTGCAGCAGTCACCACTTGTTCCCAAAAGCGAGTAGTAATCGAAGAATGACCAATTCTTATTCCCATGCCAAAATACAAAGGTCCCAGGCAACGCTGTGACTTTTGCAAACTCCCAGAACACAACTCCGCCACTTGGGAAAAGAAGAAGCCTACTATCTATGACTGCAACCATCGGATTGAGCAAACTCTCAACAAGCTTATCGATGACAAGCATGTCTGTGATGGATAGAAAGATGACAAGAACTACTATATTATTCAGTGGTTGGACCAGAGAGAAGGAATGAAGGCAGCATATCAAGTATGTATGAAGGTATGTCCAATCTGGAAGGAACACTATGATTCAATAGTAAAGCGGAAGGATCATAGGAAAAGAGACGGATTTTTGTATGTCAAGAACATACAGGGACAATAGAGATTAGTCTTACCTAGCACTTTCAATATCGAAGGTAAGAACTATCTCGAACTAGTGATAAATGAAGCATATGAAGCAACAGCTTATGGTGGAATCGAAAAAACCATGAGATACCTTATTGACCAATATCAATATCAGTCCTTTGCAGAAGTGGTTAAGAACTATGTTGGCAGTTGTGATACTTGTCAACGGACAAAGTATTCCAATAGAGTACCTCTCGGGCAAGTAATGCCTTTACATGTACCAGAGAGGCCATGGATGGATATATCGATGGATTTTCTTAAGTTAGCACCGGTTTTTACCAAGTGTTCTATCCTGTATCCAAATATTCCTGTTGAAGAAGATCATATTATTTGTATTTCTTGACTTTGGATGATTGTTGATAGACAATTAGGATTCAAATTTCTTATTCCTGTTTCAGACAATTTCACAGCAGAACAATGTACTGCTACCTTTGAGACTCATGTATTCCCGATTATGGGATATCCTTTTTGTATGGTTTTTGATCGAGATACTCTTTTTATGTCAACTCACTTTAAGGATTGGGCAAGGAATAAAGCAATCAAATTGGAACCGTCTACTGCGTACCACCCTTGTGCAGACGGAAAATCTGAAATCGTTAACAAGGAAATCTTGCAAGTAGCAAGAGCGTGTAAGATCGAAGGATTTGACTAGTTACAGAAATTACCAGAGATACAGTTAAGACTTAACTCTAGGTATAATATGGCCAGGAAAAATAGTCCTTTCCTTACAGTATTAGGATTTAATGCATACTACGGAGTATCGATATTACCATATCCTGTTAACACCTATAAAGCAGCAAATGAACATCATAGTAATACATCTCAAAATCTCTATGATGCCAAGAAGACTAAAGCATCTCAAGCCAATAAACGAGTACCTATAACGACTAAATTTAACATTGGTCAACAAGTCATTTTATCCTCAGAAAATATCAACTTATCGAATGTCTCAAACAAACTCAAGCCACGATGGCTAGGTCCCTTTCCTATTATATCAACTAATTGGAAACGAAACAACTATAGCCTTGATTTATCAAGTCAATCAAACCTTAACCTCATATATAATACTTTCTATGTCAGTAAGTTGAAACTTTATCGAAACAATGATCCATCTAAATTTCCAAACAGACAAGCTAGAGAACCTGGACCTGTAAAAGATGATCGTTATGAAGTAGAGAAAGTATTAGAATTCAGAACGGCACCACGAACTGGTGAACGTCAATATAAGGTTAGATGGCTCGGCTACTCTCCTAAGCATGATTCTTAGGTAAGTGCCAAGGATATCACTCAGAAGATTCTTCAAGACTTTTGGACAACCGGAAGCTTAGAGAATACATTTAAGAGATGTCGAACAATAAGAGGAAGACAAGGACCTCATACTAGAGATGAAACTCAAGCTCTTATACAACAAGAACGAGATCGAGTTCTGAATTAGACGAACCCTATTGAAATACACACCAAGGCCAATATACTCAAAATGCATAAAATTCTGGGAAGAATAGAAGCGAGAATAGCAGAAGAATAAACTATAAATATAGTAAATCTTTTTAAGGGGGGAAGTGTAATAAAGAAGCTTATTGTCTTGTATTTTACACTATGTATTTTCTATATTTATTGTATTATTATGTAACTAGCGTTCATGGTCGAAGGGCTAGCCTTCGTCCACCCTCAGCAACTGCCGGATTCGGTAGTTCAACTGCCATGGAATTTGCCACAGTAAATTCCATGGAACTTGCCGTTTCGTGGATACCCTCTTGGGCTCCACACCTTCCTATATGGCACCCCCTCCTCTGGAGGTGTGCCAACCATCATTATGTATTTCCTTAGTCATTAGGGTCTCTGAACAGCTATATAAAGGCCGCTGGATCCCCTCTGGAATCCATCAGTCTTAAGATAACCCGAACAGCAGCGATCAGATAGATAGTATAATTACAAATGAAAGGTTACACCTGTTATATTATTGTTCCTTATGGAATACCCCTCTTAAGTAATCCACCTACTCTTCTGAGGCAATCCCTCAGCAGAACCGGCATACACAAACATCCGTCCACAAGCGGATATAGATGGTATAAACGGTACCAAATAACTACTGTCTAGTATCATTCATTACAATACAGCTATTTATGGGATGTCATAGTGGAGGAAAACAGCAGGAGAAAGACCTTAGAGGAGTGGATTATAGGATACAGGTAGAGCTTAGAGGAGAGGGATAATACATGAACTTGGGAGAGGACAAGAAATAGAAGAGAAAAGAGAAGCCGAATTGATTTTTTCCTCAACAAAGGTAGGAAGGAGTGGAGCGAAGTGAAAAAGCAAAAGCTCTCTTCTGATCATTAGGCAATCAATGCACTCATAGATTGGAGGGAGGAGAGGGGAAGAGTAGAAAGGAACACGGTAGACTAGGGTCTCCTTGAGAAGGAAATAAGCAAGCTGAAAGGAGGAAGGAGAGGAGACAGAGAGAGGTTAGTTTAATAGTCTTCCTAGGGTAACCCTATACCAGAAACTGAAGGGCCTCAGGACTTAGTGTAACAAGACTTTGGTTGTCACAGAAAGGTCCAAGAAATGGTGGGATGAGGAGCTCTCAAACTAGCTCAAAGTGACCTGCAGAAGTAGGAAACTGAGAGCAGGGGATAGGCTTAACTAAGAGGATAGGGTGAAGAGGTGGAAAAGAGAGAAGGAGATCCTGAGAGGTATGATTAGGGAAAAGAAAAGGCTCTGCTGGCAGAAGTTTTATGAAGATAATGGAAGGAAGGATCCATAGGAGATTGTGAAGTAGGCAAAAGATCCCTGGTATCTCAAGGGGTATATGGGGATTCTAATGGATGAAGAGGGAAGGGGTTACTAAGATGATAAAGAAAAGACGGAGAGTCTTATCAAAGATCACTTCAAATAGAGGAAGGAGGAGGCAGATAGGGAGGAATTATCCTTGGTAGAAGAGACAATTCAGGATAAAGTAGAGAAGGCTTGTTTGTATGAAGAAGTCTGGAAGGTAATAAGAGGGATAAGGAATAACTTAGTACTGGGACTAGATAGGATTAGCTATTGCTTTATTAAGGCCATTGTTAGTACAGTCCTGGTGGAAGAACTCATCAAGGAATTGGTAGATAATCTAAGGGAGGGAATGATTCCAGAGGAATAGCAGTTTAGCAAGGTGGTCATGATCCCTAAGCAGGGGAAAGATTATGGTCACACCAAGAGATAGAGACCTATTAATCTGATCAACTATATCAGAAAAATTAGAGAAAAGATTATAGCAGACAGACTGTAAGGGGTAGGGCTGCTATATAAACATTAGTTCGGGTTGGTGAAAGGGCAGTCGGCTACAGAAGCTGCCCTCAGGATGGTCACGAGAGCACAGAGATATTTGGAAAAGAAGGGTATAGTAGAATGGGCATTTTGGGATGTGAAAGGGGGGTTTCAAAATGTCAGGGAGGAGGATGTAGTTAGAGAGTTGAAAAAGTCGGAGGAAGGCAGGAAGTGGTTGCTTTAGATAAGAGGCTTTTTTAGAACTAGGAGGTTCATGGTCGAATGGGATAGTAAGCTCAGGGGAGTAGGGAAGACAAATCTAGGCTCCCCTTGAGGTTCCCTCCTGTCATCGGTTATCTTTCTAATCTGGATGGCTCTAATCATCACGAAAATGGAGCAGGAAATTAGGAGAGATGCCAGCCCTTAGGACAATGAACCGCCCTCATATGTGGATGACCTTCATCTAAACATCTGTATTTAGGATAGAATAAATATAGGGCGAGATATGAATATTTTACTGGAGTTCGTAGATAGGGCAGTATATAAGGTTGCAGAAGAGTATTATCTACCTCTCGAGGATAGCAAACATGAAAGACTGGTACTCAGGAACAAGAGGAGAAAAAAGAAGATGGAGGTCAAAAAAGTTAATTGAGTAGGGATTGTCTTGGATGAAAGCCTAATGTTCAGAGAACATTAGTTAAAAAGATTAAATAAAGCTAAGAAGCTGCTAGGAAGCCTTTGCAGTTTAGGAACTATGAATTGGGGGATTAGTGCTAACAGTTGGCACTCGGCCTATATAGGGATAATCCAAGTGGTAGCTATGTAGACAATAGAACTTACTTGGAGGAGGCAAAGGGGATGGGAAGAGTTGTTCGAGAAGCTCCAGTATTAGGTCCTTAAGAGATATATGAATGCCACACATGGCTCTAGAAAGGAGGTGGTCATTCAAGTAATGAGGGTTAAATCATCTAGAATGGTTTTAGATACAGTCCAAGTAAGGTTAGCTAGAAAAATGATGAAGAATCCCAAAGTGCTAGGGGATCTTTGGGTTAAGGAGGAAGACCCAAGAAACAGGGAAGAATGTAGGGATTAGGAGAACTTTAGGAGACTCTACATCACCAATGACAGATACACATTAGTCCTGATGGCAATTCTCAGTAAGATAGGATGGATTATAGAGGAAGAAGGGAAAAAAGTAAGTGTAGGAGGAGAGACCCCCAAGACATTTTTCCTAGTCATAGATCTGAGCCTATAAAGTTCTGTGAAAGCGGCAACATAGGTCTATAAAATTGAGGAAATCAAAAAGGATAGAATAGTGGTTTACACAGATAGAAGTATAAGTGAGAAGGAGAGGGTCGGAGGAGCGTAGTGCTCAGAAGGGGGTATATCGAAAGGTAGTATGTCCCTTGGAAGGCTAGCTACAGTGTGGGATGGGGAAGTTATAGGACTTAGGAAAGTATTAGAGGAATTACTATTGGACTGGAAGATTATTCTTCTTACAGACTCGTAGGCTATGATCATGGTAGTGATTAATATGAGTAGAAGGGGCAAATATAGTATGGTAGATATGGGAAAGCTAATTATAGTAATCAGAAAGTGATAGTTATTGGGGGGAGAGCAAGCAGTCAAAATGAGATGGGTTAAGGCTCATATAGGTATCCCGGGTAATAAGAGGGCAGATGTCTTGGGCAAAGAAGGAGCAGAGAGGATACCCTTAGAGGATCTAACAATCATAGAAGGAGGCCTCCAACAGGAGTAGAAAAGGATAAGGGAGACAGAGAGGAAAGTCACAAGTAGTGGGAGAGAGAGAGTAGTGAGATGGGAAAGGAAAGCAAGAGTTAAATATGTCTATTGCAAGACAGGGAAGAGAAACCTGCAGTCATGGCGAAATAAACTTAATAATGTAGAGGATCCTATGTGTAGGTCGTGTAGTTGGTATATAGAGATGGGCTCATATGGCCTTGGTCTGCCTACAGAGAGAAGAGATAGAAAGGAAGTGGGGGTCCTAAGAGGAAATGGATGATCAGAGAAGATAGTTAAAGAAGATAAAAGATAGGGAAGAGGAGAGAGTGGTAGACCTAATTGAAATATTTTTCTCTAACCTTGATCTGACCTGAAGAGGGGTAGGGGAAGCATATAGTGACCTAACGAATCTACTTTATTCATAGAGAAGGGCCAGCAGGGGTGTAGTAGTAGCAGTCATATTCTTAAGAGACTCGGCCTGTAAAAGAGGGCGTAGAGGTAGAGGTAGAGGTTCTTGTTGGTTAAATTTTTCCTAGGTTTAGGAGGTTGGTCAGTTATATAGCCTATTGTCCCAAGGAAGTACCGAGTCTTCTAAGATGAGGGATTAGGGCTGCTTCATAGCCTTAGATTCTACAAGTATACAGACTTCAAAAAAAAAAAAAAAAAAAAAAAAAAACTAAGAAGGAAATAACTACCTGAACTGGTAAATCTAAGATCTTTAATAAATCTTAGAACTGCAGTAAGGACTAGACCTATAGAGGCTAGACCTAACCACAAAAGTTACCTAAACTCAAAAGTCTGGGACTTATCAAAAGTTCTAGAAGAGTAAAAGAGATTTTTACCTAGCTCTAAGATAGTAGGGAAAGGAAAAGTCAATAAAGAACTTTAAGTAAGCAAAGGAAGTATCAGAAGGAAGCTTACTATTGGTGTAAAAACACTCCCTTTCTATATTAAGACACCAAAGGGTTTCCCAACCCCAGTTAAATTACAACTCAAAGAAAAACCTACTATTTTTATAATAGGTGAAACAAGGATACTACCTGTACTTCTCTTTCTAGAAAGACAAAAGGTACCTACCAGACTAGCTTCTGTCTATCTACCTCACCTTCTTACCTTTCGTAGTTGGAAGTCCAGCTCCCAAAACAATCTTATCTATAAAGGTAACTCTGAGTCTCTTCCTCTTCAGACTCTTTCTAGACATTCTATCAAACCTAGTATCTGAACAGGTAGAGGCAGGAGAAGAAGAAGTGACATAAAACATAGATCCCTCTTCATCAGAATCTAGCCTAGAGGAGGAAAGGATTATCTTAACTGAGTCAAGAGAATCAGTGGTATAAAACCTAACAGATATAATTACAATACTAAGGAAGGGTGATGCTATACCTAGTAGGAGAAGGGGCAGAAGGAATGCTATAACTCCTGAGGAACTAGGGAAGCAATTCAAGCATGCTGACAGGAGTATACTACCTTACTGATTATAGTATTGTAGCAATACACATATAAGACAATGCTACACTCAATATAAGCAAGTAGATTTCACATAACTATACTGAATGCGAACAGAAAATAGGAGTATGTATAGGATATACTGGTAGAGAATTGGAACGCGTATACTTACAGCATTACTGTGATATAACAAATCCTAAATGTCGGAAGTTATGATACCAATTTCTGCTAATGCCTTGTATTACCATACCCTCTTATTTGAACTGAGTAAACTAGTGATAATACCTGCTGACAAGTTTAATGAGATATGGCTATATATCGACTCAGTATATAGAGCTCTGCGAGGAGAGGTGCTTTAATGCAATAGCATATTACGAGTTCAGAAGTACGAGTGTCGGCTTCACAAATCAATAAAATCAAGTATAGCAAAGGTCGCTATAGAGGGCAAGATTATAAAACAGTGGCATAGCAGTGTTCGGAATAAGCATCTATGTCATATTCAAATCAACGTCTCAAAGCCAGTTGATGGCACAGCAGTTACTATTGAGCGACTTAATGATTCGCATATGTATACGCACGATATTGAGGAGAGCTTCCGCATTAAAAAACCTAGAATATTGCAAGGGTACCTTAAAGCCAAAGCAATCAAAAGTTACTACGCAGCTCAGATTTACTATGCTGTCCACCATGCTGGTACTCATGAAGGTTCAGAGCGGCTAGATGAGCTTGATGGGTCATCTTTAAAATGGTAAGTGTTATTAAGTTCATTTAGAAATAGCATAAAAGTACTAATAAATATGAAATAGACAAGATATTATGAATTTGAAGTGAGGGATGAAATTATCAGATCTACGGACACTCCCATAAGGCCAGCGATTCCAAGACAATGTTCTTCAAGCATGTAGTTTCTTAATAGAGCGGGGATGGTTATTTGAAGAGCTACAAATATTGGATAGCAAGAAAGAGAAAAGATGAGGGTTGGTTTTTGCTCATTCTACAAGGCTGTTAGTACTACAAAGTCGTAGCTGGTTTACACAATTTGATGCTACACATAAGCTTAATCGCTAGGGTTATAATATGTTTTCATTTCTTGTTCGTAATGAACATAATATGTGGATTCCAACTGTACATTTGGTTGTAAAGTGAGAGAATAGGGAGATTATCACAGAAGGATTAATATAATGAATGACACTAGACAGTAGTCATTCGGTACCGTTTATACAATCTATATCCATTTGGGAACAGATGTTTGTGTATGCCGGTTCTGCTGAGGGATTACCTCAGGAGGGTAGGTTGATTACTAAGTGGGGGTGTTCTGTGAGGAACAATAATATAACAGGTGTAATCTTCATTTGTAATTATGCTATCTATCTGATCATGGCTATTCGGGTTGTCTGAAGACTGATGGATTCCAGAGGGGATCCAGCGGCCTTTATATAGCTCTTCAGAGACCTTAAATGACTAAGGAAATACATAATAATGGTTAGCACACCTCCAGAGGAGAGGGTGCCATACAGGAGAGTATGGAGCCCAAGAGAGTGTCCATGAAACGGCAAGTTCCATGGAATTTACCATGGCAAATTCCATGGCTATTGAACTACTGAATCCGGCACTTGCTGAAGGTAGACGAAAGCTAGTCCTTCGACCGTGAATGCTAGTTATATAATAATGTAATAAATATAGCAAATACTTGATATGAAATACAAAACAATATGCTTCCTTATTACACTTCCCCACTTAGAAGGATTTACTATATTTATAGTTCATTCTTCTGCCATTCTCACTTCCATTCTTCCCAGAATTTTATGCATTTTAAGTATATTGGTATTGGTGTGTATTTCAATAGGGTTCGTCTGATTTAGGACTCAATCTCGTTCTTGTTGTATGAGAGCTCGAGTTTCATCTCTAGTACAAGGTCCTTGTCTTCCTCTAGTTGTTCGACGTCTCTTAAATACATTCTCTAAGCTTCCAGTTGTTCAAAAGTCTTGAAGAATCTCCTGAGTAATATCCTTGGCACTTATCCAAGAATCATACTTAGGAGAGTAGCCGAGCCATCTAACCTTATATTGACATTCACCAGTACATGGTGCCGTTCTGAATTCTAATACTTTCTCAACTTCATAATGATCATCTTGTACAGGTCCAGGCTCCTTGGATTGTCTGTTTGGAAATTTAGATGGATCATTGTTTCGATAAAGTTTCAGCTTGCTAATATGGAAGGTATTATATATGAGATTAAGGCTTGGTTGACTTGATAGATCGAGGCTATAGTTGTTTCGTTTCCAATTAGTTGATCTAATAGGAAAGGGACCTAGCTATTGTGGCTTGAGTTTGTTTGAAACATTCGATAGATTGATATTTTCTGAGGATAACATGACTTGTTGACCAACATTAAATTTAGTCAACATAGGTGCTCGTTTATTGGCCTGAGATGCTTGAGTCTTCTTGGCGTTATAGAGATTTTGGGATATATTACTATAACGGTCGGTTGCTGATTTGTAGGCGTTGATAGGATATGGTAATATCGATACTCCGTGGTATGCATTAAATCCTAATAATGTAAGGAAAGGACTATTTCTCCTGGCGGCGTTATACCTAGAGTTGAGTTTCAACTGTATCTCTGATAATTTCTGTAGTCAGTCAAATCCTTTGATCATACATGCTCTTGCTGCTTGCAAGATTTCTTTATTAACAATTTCAGATTGTCCATCTGTACGAGGGTGGTACATAGTAGACAGTTTCAATTTGATTCCTGTATTCCTTGCCCAATCCTTAAAGTGAGTTGACATAAAAAGAGTATCTCGATCAAAAACAATATAAAAAGGATATCCCATATTCGGGACTACATGAGTCTCAAAGGTAGCAGTACATTGTTCTGCTGTAAAATTATCTGAAACAGGAATAAGAAATTTGAATCCTGATTGTCTATCAACAAGCATCCAAAGTCAAGAAATATAAACAATATGATCTTCTTCTATAGGAATATTCGGATAAAGGATAGAACACTTAGTAAAAACCAGTGCTAACTTAAGAAAATCCATCGATATATCCATCCAAGGTTTCTCTGGTACATGTAAAGGTGTTACCTGCCTGAGAGGTGCTCTATTGGAATACTTTGTCCATTGACAAGTATCACAACTACCAACATAGTCCTTAACTGCTTCAGCAAAGGACTGATATTGATATTGGTCAGTAAGGTATTTCATAGTTTTTTCGATTCCACCATGAGCTGTTGCTTCATGTACTTCATTTATCACTAGTTCGAGATAGTTCTTACCTTCGATATTGAAAGTACTCAGTAAGGCTAATCTCCATTGTCCCTGTATGTTCTTAACATACAAAAATCTATCTCTTTTCCTATGATCCTTCTGCTTCACTGGTGAATCATAGTATTTCTTCCAAATTGGACATACCTTCATATACGCTTGGTATGCTGCCTTCATTCCTTCTCCTTGGTCCATCCACTGAATAATGAAGTAGTCCTTGTCGTCTTCCTATCCATCACTGACGTGCTTGTCGTTGATGAGCTTGGTGAGAGTTGGCTCAATACGATAGTTGAAATCATGTATAGTAGGCTTCTTCTTCTCACAGGTGGCAGCGTTGTATCCTGTGAGTTTACAAAAGTCACAATGTTGCCTGGGACCTTTGTACTTTGGCATGGGAATAAGAATTGGTTGTTCTTCGATTGCTACTCGCTTTTGGGAACGAGTAGTGACTGCTGCAGTTTCAATCTGGATGGCGTTGCTACCGCTTGCTACTGGAGGTTGTAGAGGATTCCATAGTTGTTGATATGCGATTGGTGTATTCTTGAGAGCTTCCTCTATTTAGCGGTACGTCATTACCCCATTGGAGGTATGGAAAAGCTCGACTGGTATAGGTTGAGGTGGAGGTAGAGGTGGTACTATTACAGTACCTTTGGACTCTAGTTTGTCACTTAGCTGCTTAACTATAGTCCTGAGGTGTTCCTTCCTCTTTATAAGAACTATATCCAAGAAGATACAGGTCAAGCTGCCATGTCCCTCTTCTCCACAAATAGCACATGTGGTGATTGAAAAATATCTATTGCTTATTTGGTGAGAGCTTCCATGTGCTAGACAATAATAGTCCTTGCAGTAGGACCAGTATTCCTTGCAATGTTGCAAATAGTGCTCGAGAGCAGCATCTAATCTGAATGCTATTTCGATTTCGATTTCAGGAGTAGAGATATCTGCTGCCATTGCCTCCACTTTTGCTTTCCCCTTGGATATTTCTTTGAGTTGTTCCTTGGTGAGAGGAACAAATCTAAGTTCAAGAACTATTAGAGGCTTGCGTTCTGGTTTGGGTACACGATCATACCCTTCAAATATCTCTTCTGGAATTTCCGTGAGGGCCTCTTCTTCCGAAAAAGAGTCCTCTTCCTTCACGATGTCATAATCGGTTTCCTCGATTTCTGTCTGCATCAGGAACGATTTTCTTGCACCGCAACACCATCACCAGGCGCCTAACGATGGCCCTCCACTACTTGCACGCCCCAGGCGCCCCAGCCTTTGTATTACTATGGCGCCATCTCATTGCGATATGCCACCCTAGTACCATATCTTCCCAGGTGCCACCCTGGCGCCCTATCTTCCCAGGTGCCACCCTGGCGCTATGTCTTATGCATCCACGCCCTCAAGTTTCTTCCTGTGTCTGCCCCATGGGGCCAATGCAGAGTTATGCAACGTCCAGGTACTATAAGGTGCTATAAGGGCGCCGGTACGCCCTAGCACAAGTACCTTACAGGCAAACCACTGGGCGCACTCGGAGCTTACAGGTAAAATACTGGGCGCATGTAGGTGATAGCAGCCAGGAAAAGGCACCGAGGTATAAGCTATACATTGCAAGAACTATGTACTTTTGAGTTTCTATATACACGGCTGAACTACAGGTGCACTTCCAATGAACCATTCCCTCTTGGATCCCCTAGAACTTTATGCTGCGTATATGCCTCCCAAAATCCCAGCGGTTCCCTGATCTGAGCCCCGTCTGCATAGTAGTTGTTGCCAAGCTTTGATCTATGGATATCTATATGGCTATTAGCCACGGAACGCTGATATATTTGGCACAGAACACTGATATTGCGAGACTGTACCCATCTGTAGCTACCCAATAGCTGGCTGATGTAGTCAGATGCTGCTGCAAGCAACGCCTAGTAGTAGAGCTATTAGCTATGCGTTCCCATAGAGTCCGTGGATTTGCTGGCGGGTTCACGTACCTAGCTATGTCTGCGCATATACATGGTGGATATCTCGGGAGTGCCCTTGGGGAGTCCTAAGAGCAATTAGCTATGCTTTCACACAGAGTTCGCTGGTTTTCTGTCGAGTTCACGTACCTAGCTACCTCTACGTCTGCTATAGTTGTGGATAGCTCGGGAGTGCACTTGCGGAGTCCTAAGAGCAATTAGCTATGCCTTCAATATAGAGTTCGCTAGATTTCTGGCGAGTTCACGTACCTAGCTACACCTGTGTGTGCACTTGAGGAGTCCTAAGAGCAATTAGCTATGCCTTTATATAGAGTTTGCTGGATTTCTGGCGAGTTCACGTACCTAGCTACACCTGTGTGTACACTTGGAGTGTCCAAAGAGCAATCAACTATACCTTCATATAGAGTTCACTGGATTTCTGGCGAGTTCACATACCTAGCTACACCTGTGTGTGCACTTGGGGAGTCCTAAGAGCAATTAGCTATGCCTTCATATAGAGTTCGCTGGATTTCTGGCGAGTTCACGTACCTAGCTACGCCTGTGTGTGCACATATACAATGGTGATATCTTGGGAGTGCACTTGTGGAGTCCTAAGAGCAATTACCTATGCCTTCACATAGAGTTCGCAGTTTTCTAGCGAGTTCATGTACCTGGCTATGTGTGTGTCTGCACATATACACATTGGTGATATCTCGGGAGTGCACTTGCGGAGTCCTAAGAGCAATTAGCTATGCCTTCACATAGAGTTCGCAGTTTTCTGGCGAGTTCATGTACCTAGCTACGCCTATTTCTGCGCATATAGTGGTAGATATCTCAGGAGTGCACTTGCGGAGTCTTAAGAGCAATTAGCTATGCCTTCACACAGAGTTCGCAGTTTTCTAGTGAGTTCTAGTGTGCGCGTCGGCTCGAGTCGGCGTGAGTTCTGCTATCTTTTTACCTACTCGGAGGCCGACTCGGGCCAGCGCCTATCGTGTTCAAGCCGACTCGTGCCGACTCGCCGGCTAATCGGTGATCGACCGGCGCGTCGCCAAGCCTTAGTCAAACATGTTTGAAGTTGTTATTTGTTTCACTCCTCGTCACATGTTCTTCTTGTCACGGATTGCCTCTCCTGTCACGGATTGCCTCTCCTGTCACGGATTGCCTCTCCTGTCACGGATTGCCTCTCCTGTCACGGACTTGTTTATACCATTTCTCAACTTTCTACTCCTACTGCTTAATCTTACGTCTAATTTATCGCAGCTCCCATTGTATCAGGTCTGTGTTTCTCATGTGACGTAGATTTCATTATATTGCTATCGGATCAACTGCCCACACTCCATGAATTCTACCTATCCCAATTCTACAAACACATCAACCTAAAGTAACCGAGATATCCCCAATTAATATGAGCCGGAACATAATGTGAAAACTAACCCCTCCCATATTATACCTAAACAAAACAACCCTACCTCAATAATTACCCCCAATTAATCCCTCACATAACACTGAAAA
>ML121688.1:9934-45631 GCA_003788615.2 Terfezia boudieri ATCC MYA-4762
CGCTTCGAGATCGAGTGAAACCTAGGGGGTGAAACTGATCCAAATCAATAGCACCATTATCTTCTGACCAACTGACATTATGGTAAGGGCGGGAATGTCGTGGTATGTTGGTAATTCCGCGGTGTGCTCTGGTAATGTCAGTGTGCACTAGTCTGGTTGGCACAGTGTGCACAATATGTTACGTTGAACAAGTGTGTTGCGTTGAAGAAAATTCTCACAAACTAAAGGTTTCAATTCCGTAACGGACCAGAACATTTCTCTACATAATAACTTTCATTTCGGGTATACCTCTACTGAGTATTTTTTTGGATAGGTCGCCTATGTTATCTCCGATGTTCTTTGACCAAATGTTGCTACAAAATAACCTTCATATCGGATATGTCCCTATTTAGTAATATTAATGTCGCTGTGGCCGCTGTGGCCGCTGTGGTGTTGTGGTCAAACTCCAGAGTGCGTGCTAGCTCATACCGTGAAATCAAACACAATTTAAATCCGCAACCGCCTAGTCCGTAGCGACATCCAGCCATACCGTAACGGCCTGGTCCGTTGCGATATCCAGTCCATTTAACGGTATAGACCGGGCCAAACCGCTATGGACCGGATCGCGGAACGTATTAGAGCATATTCATATATTCGTCCTGTCTTACCAGACACACGCATAACAAGAAAAGCTTGCTAAATCCCTCTATTCATCTGTTCATCCGCTGTAATGTTGTTATATGCAAGAACTGC
This sequence comes from Terfezia boudieri ATCC MYA-4762, assembly GCA_003788615.2. Classification (NCBI taxonomy): domain Eukaryota; kingdom Fungi; phylum Ascomycota; class Pezizomycetes; order Pezizales; family Pezizaceae; genus Terfezia; species Terfezia boudieri. The sequence continues at coordinate 10,667 of ML121688.1, forward strand.
ATGACCTCTCATTCTAAGATTGATTACCCCTATTTTAGTCTCATGCCAAGACCTTGGATTTTGTGATTAGTTTTCTTAGTTGTCCTCAACTTTTTTTCCTTCTTTTCCCCTTATATCTCTATGTCTCGATCCGACCGGTCAAGGACACGATTACGACCGGTAACATTCGCATCATTCTCCACCTCAAGGACGCGATTACTTCTCTAATCATAATGTCCACCGATACAAGTATGTTTATTCCGGGTCTAACTGACGCCCATACTAACATATATTTCTCTATAGTGTTTCCACGTCCAGCTCCACTCCATTCGACTTCCCTTGAACTTCAGATTCAGACCTGGCTTGCATATCTCTATCAAACCTATCCCAATCCTACACATCAACTCTATACAAGTGCAACCATAATGTATAGAGATTCAGCTCACAGAAACAATTGGCTTGCATATCAAGAGTGCTCTGATTTGCACACCAGTGCAATTTTTTCTGACTGGCTAAAATTCCGGGTGGACCCAACATCAATCCGACTAGGGCTTTTTATGAGTCTACAGTACACATGGGTTGGCAACCAGAGGGTGAATCACGACTACCCACAACATGTGTGGGCTGCTGGTCTAAGGCAAGCACCTGGTGGAGTTCGCGGTAAGGAGTTAATTCTGTGGGATAATGATTGGGATAGGAAGAGAGTGGATTTAGTGGCAGCCAACAAGCGATTGAGTGTCAATTATAGATTGATTGGCGGACAAAGAGCCTTATACAAGTACTTAAAGGGTACGACGCAAGGGAGGCTAAATATCTATAAGATTTGGATTGCTGGTAATGGAGAGAGGGAGCAATGTCTGTCCAACAGTGTTGCTTGGCTGGAGCATATTTTGCAGACTGGAGGGCTGGACGGAGATTTAGCTGCTTTGGGATTTTGTAATTTGTGTAAATAGCTACAGCGTCCGGTGGTACGGACTGGAGAACCGGTCACCTAGGTGAATTAACGTGGGCGTGGCAGTGAAAGCCGGCTATGTAGGGGTATAGAATTCTAAAATCGTTCGATTAAATTGAAAATTGCAATCGACATTCAAACTGAGAATACTCGTTGAGCGACCCTCGTTGAGCGACCCTCGATAATCTGCTACGATATTGTTATCAGGCGAGCTATTGAGGCCGTATGTCATCAATATACTGGACGTAGTGAGACAGCATATCCGTGTTTTGACCTCCCCACACCCCGTGCGCAACTAGACAAAGCAGGAATGAGCTCTGTAGTTCAACGTCAAGCTATTGCAATTATAGTAATGCGGATTTGCAGAGTAATTTTAAGAGCATGAATGGGGTTTAACATGCGCTTGGGACCATGCTGATCTGATTGAACTATCGCATATGTTTTTAATGTGTACTTGAGGTCATAGCTAATTCAGCACGATGAGATATAGCAAATTCCCAGACCTTCCAACCCTCATTCCCGCCTCTATTCATTCCAACCGGGATTCTGGCAGTGAGTTCCCTACATTCACACTGATTCCTCAGACGATTTGGACGGTGAATTCGAGGCTAATCGGGATGCGAATATACAGGCTGGTTTGCAAGGTCATATGGATGCGAATATCCAGGCTGTTTTTCACAGGGATACTGAGCTCATTTGGACGGTGAATGCGAGGCGAATATGGATGCGAATATGGTGGCTGTTCTGCTCACGGATACTAGGCTCATTGGTAAGGGTCATATGGATGTGAATATATAGGCTGGTAAGCTCGTGGGTACCAGGCTCATTTGAACGGGAAATTCGATGCCATATGGATATGAATATCCAGACTGTTTTGCAAGGTGATACTAGGCTCATTTTGATGGTGAATCCGAGGCTAATATGGTTGTGAATATCCAGGCTGTTTGTATGGGGATACTGGACTCATTTGCAAGGCGAATATCCGAGGCTCATATAGATGTGAATATCTAGGCTGTTTTCCAAGGTGATACTGGACTCATAGGGATGGTGAATACGAGGCTCATATGGATGCGGCTGTTTTGCTCATGGATACTAGGCTCATTTGGTTGAATTCGAGGCTAATATGAATGCGAATATTCAGGCTGTTTTGCAAGATGATACTGGGCTCATTTTGATGGTGAATTCAAGGCTAATATAGATACTAATGTTCAGGCTATTTTGCTCGCAGATACTAATCTCATTTGGATGGTGAATTCTAGGCTCATATAGATGCGAATATCCAGGCAGTTTTGCACGGAGATACTGGGCTCATGGGAACAGTGAATTCGAGGCTCATCTAGATGCGAATATCCAGGCTGTTTTGCTCATGAATACTAGGCTCATTTGGACAGTGAATTCGAAGCTCATATAGACGTGGATATCTAGGATGTTGATATACTCTTCTGAATGCAGATTTTTCTTCCAAATTGTATGGAGGCAATGCATATATTTTGAGTGCATGCATGAGACTGGCATGGGACGCATGAGAGGCAGCAAGAATTTGGTGATGTATGGGACGTAGGGCATATATTATGAGAACGGGGCCGTTCATAGCCTTAGGCTCTATGGACATATAAACTCAGAAGACATTGGTATCTAGAGTGATTTGGATGCTAACATCTAAAGCGGTTTGGACAGCGATTTTGAGCTTATATGGATAGTGATTTGCGAGCATTCAGTCCGGCGGTGATTTTAACCAGAAGAAGGTATCGGGAAATTTAATATTGTGTGATTGAGCATGGCAAGATTTTACCAAGATCAAGATTTTTATTTTAACATAATTAAGATTGGGCGCCAAAAGATGACCTCTCAATAATGAGAGAAATTCTCTTCAGGAGGTCATATTACCAATTGATAATGCAATAAACTCCTTATTTCCAGGCCATAGCGAACATGAATATAGGCAGGCGGGATAGTGACACAGTGAGTTTGAATATATGCATGGTCGGTTTACAGATGCTAAAGGGTAGTATTCTCCCCACGAGTATTGAGAGCAAGCAATGATTTTGCATGCAAGTGGGGGTGGTTTTACAAGCGGCACCCGAGTTAAATTGTAATCCACCTGGGAGATCATGAGATTCAGTATTGCAAGTCAACTATATTTGCCCTGCCCCAGGTATTATGCAAGCGTAGCGAGCAGCAACATCTCGTCATCGATATACTGGATGTAGTGAGACAGCATATCCACGTATTGACCTCCTTAGAGATTTAGGTGCTTTGGGATTTTGTAATTTGTGTAAATAGTTACAGCGTCCGATGGTACGGACTGGAGAACCGGTCACCTAGGCCAGGTGAATTAACGTGGGCGTGGCAGTGAAAGCCGGCTATGTAGGGGTATAGAATTCTAAAATCGTTCGATTAAATTGAAAATTGCAATTGACATTCAAACTGAGAATACTCGTTGAGCGACCCTCGATAATCTGCTACGATATTGTTATCAGGCGAGCTATTGAGGCCGTATGTCTGGTATACGTTCTGTAAGAGGCCCAGTATATATACTGATACTGTAGGGGTTGCGTTATTTAGGCAGCTATCATACTGCAAGGACCAAGACTATAGCCTTGGAAAGCCAGATAAAAAGTATAGAAGGGTATTCAATTGATCTGTATGCTTTTTCAAATCCGACAAGTACGATCTATCTATATCTATATTAGGTGTATTCAATCTTAAGGAAATACGGCGTACTTTTCATACTCTTTTTTTTTCGTACGATCGTACACGTACGAAAAGTAAGATTTGTACATTCAAAAAAAGTTGCGATCTTTTCGATGTAATTCCGGTCAAAACCACGTACATACGTGAAACACTACCAACTTATCCGATCTGGTTATTACATAGTTGACAGGATCTATAAGGTTAAAACCTTCGGATCTCTTCTCTCTCTTCTCTCTACTACACATCATGAATACATCACTAGGATCATACTTCAGACCTTCTAATACGGTCAATTTGAGCCAAAAGTACGGTGCCAATTGGGTGGATAATCACGCTAGCTTTGATTAGTTATAGTGAACCCTATTTTCAGGGCAAAGTACAGGTAACAGTAAAGGTAAAACTCATCATTACATGGCTGCAATGCCATTGCAACCTGTTTTGAGCTGAATAATGCCAAGCTGCATGTGGTGCATAGGTGTTGCATATGCAAGATTCCCAAACCGGAAGGAGGAAAAGACTTTTGGTGTGAGCCTCTGTACTGTATATTGGAGAATTTTGTGGTAAGATATAGGCGACCATACCCAATCAATTCTAGCGTGATTATGCACCCAATCTAGAAGGTCTGAAGTATGATGATCCTGTAGAAGAAAGAGAAGACTTCGTCTACTTGGCAACAAGCAGAGCTTCGAGGAATTAGATGAACCACAGTGACAAAAGGAATCGCAGGACATATATGAATTACATATATTCTCCTAAACTTACCCTAAAACTAATCTTTTGTAGATTTTCCATAGGCTTACTACTATATTTCTATATGCCAAATTCCTTGCCAACATCTATAAATATGTTGTACTAAGATCATAGTCTTGTATCTAAAAATCTAGGCACTTGAGAAATATATTTTATTTTCTAGTCAAAGTATCTTGTACTAGAACTCTTCAGATGCAAAAGATTTGCACACTGCTTTTGTTAATAGATTCTGATCATTTAAACCTCTAAACTATATATAAGTTTATTTGTAAAGTTCTAGCTACATGACAAAGACAATACATATCACATGTATTACCCTGAACTTACCCTCAGCTTACTCTGAACACACTCTTTTATAGATTTACTATAAGCTTACTACTATACTTCTATATGCCAAATGCCTTGTCAACATCTATAAATATGTTGTAATAATATTATAGTCTTGTATATAAAAATCTAGGCACTTGAGAAATATATTTTATTTTCTAGTCAAAGCCTAGAACTATTCAGATGCAAAAGATTTGCACACTGCTTTTGTTACTAGATTCTGATCATTTATACCTCTAAACTATATATAAGTTTATTTGTAAAGTTCTAGCTACACGACAAAGACAATTAAGTACATATCACATGTATTACCCTGAACTCACTCTTTTATAGATTTGCCATAAGCTTACTGCTATATTTCTATATGCCAAATGCCTTGTCAACATCTATAAATATGTTGTAATAATATTATAGTCTTGTATATAAAAATCTAAGTACTTAAGAAATATATTTTATTTTCTAGTTAAAGTATCTTGTACTAGAACTATTCAGATGCAAAGGATTTGCACACTGCTTTTGTTAATAGATTCTGATCATTTATACCTCTAAACTATATATAAGTTTATCTATAAAGTTCTAGCTACACGACAAAGACAATACATATCACATGTATTACCCTGAACTCACTCCTTTATAGATTTGCCATAAGCTTACTGCTATATTTCTATATGCCAAATACCTTGTCAACATCTATAAATATGTTGCCTAGTCTTGTATCTAAAGATCTAGGCACTTGAGAAACATATTTTATTTTCTAGTCAAAGTACAGCTAGGTGGCAAAAAAAACTGAACGGCCTTATGCAAGCCGTGTGCATGACTTACATTTAGCGCGCACATTTTAGGCTTAGCCGCGCACAGATACGGTATGTAGATGGAGTTATATAGATCCAGCGTGCCATACATACATAGAACAAGAGATCTAGTACATGTATACCAACCCTCTGCCTTAATAAAAGTCTCTACACGGAGAGGCATTGAGCTATAGAGACTCTGCAATAGCGACTCTGGATATCCTTCCAAATCTCTTGCAATGCAGCCGCTAGTACTTCCTTCACTACTGCAGGCCCCCCAGTCATATTCATCAGATCAGGGAATCTTTTATGAAGCTGAGGCTTCAGTATGCCCAAATATGTTCAATTGGATTTTAGGTCAGGAGAGCAGGCAGGGTGGTCAGCAAATACCCAGTCATTGCCTTTGACCCATTGGGGTGCAAGGTTGGAGGTATGAATCGACGAGGTTGTCCTGTATGAAAATTGGATCGTTAATGCCCCGAGTTTCGCTCAACTCTAGGCGGATATAAGAAAGGACGTATGTCAAAATCTCAACATATATTTAATAGCATTATTTCGTCCATGCTCGCGGAGGAGAGGTACATAACTATGGGAGGAACATCTGTAAATGAGGCATCCATAGAGGGTTCCAGGGAATTAGAGGGACAAGGTTGGGCCATATCAGCGTGACTTAACATTAACAAAGTGGTAGAGGATATAGATATTCGTAAGGGACGGCCAGGAGATCATAAGTAATAGAACATATCTACCGTGATGTTGTGAGACATTCACCTAGAACATGATAGGCGCAATTTGATGCATTGAATCTGAATCAAACGCGCTGCATGCTCAAGCCTTTTATGCAGCGTTCAGTTTTTTTTGCCACCTAGCTGTACCTTGTACTAGAACTATTCAGATGCAAAAGATTTGCACACTGCTTTTGTTAATAGATTCTGATCATTTATACCTCTAAACTGTATATAAGTTTATCTGTAAAGTTCTAGCTACACGACAAAGACAATACATATTACATGTATTACCCTGAACTTACCCTCAACTTACCCTGAACTCACTCTTTTATAGATTTGCCATAAGCTTACTGCTATATTTCTATATGCCAAATGCCTTGTCAACATCTATAAATATGTTGTCTAGTCTTGTATCTAAAGATCTAGGCACTTGAGAAATATATTTTATTTTCTAGTAAAGTACCTTGTACTAGAACCCTTCAGATGCAAAAGATTTGCACACTGCTTTTGTTAATAGATTCTGATCATTTATACCTCTAAACTATATATAAGTTTATCTGTAAAGTTCTAGCTACACGACAAAGACAATACATATCACATGTATTACCCTGAACTTACCCTCAACTTACCCTGAACTCACTCTTTTATAGATTTGCCATAAGCTTACTGCTATATTTCTATATACCAAATGTCTTGTCAACATCTATAAATATGTTGCCTAGTCTTGTATCTAAAGATCTAGGCACTTGAGAAATATATTTTATTTTCTAGTTAAAGTACCTTGTCCTAGAACTATTCAGATGCAAAAGATTTGCACACTGCTTTTGTTACTAGATTCTGATCATTTATACCTCTAAACTATATATAGGTTTATTTGTAAAGTTCTAGCTACATGACAAAGACAATATATATTAAATGTATTACCCTGAACTCACTCTTTTATAGATTTGCCATAAGCTTACTGCTATATTTCTATATACCAAATGTCTTGTCAACATCTATAAATATGTTGCCTAGTCTTGTATCTAAAGATCTAGGCACTTGAGAAATATATTTTATTTTCTAGTAAAGTACCTTGTACTAGAACCCTTCAGATGCAAAAGATTTGCACACTGCTTTTGTTAATAGATTCTCATAGTTTATGCCTCTAAACTATATATGGGTTTATTTGTAAGGTTTTAGCTACACGACAAAGACAATACATATCACATGTATTACCCTGAACTCACTCTTTCATAGATTTGCCATAAGCTTACTGCTATATTTCTATATGCCAAATGTCTTATCAACATCTATAAATATGTTGCCTACTCTTGTATCTAAAGATCTAGGCACTTGAGAAATATATTTTAATTTCTAGTAAAGTACCTTGTACTAGAACCCTTCAGATGTAAAAGATTTGCACAATGCTTTTGTTACTAGATTCTGATAGTTTATGCCTCTAAACTATATATAAGTTTATCTGTAAAGTTTTAGCTACACGACAAAGACAATACATATCACATGAAACTCACTCTGAACTCACTCGCTCATACATTTCCTATGACCTTGATATAGTAAAGCCCAATAGCAGTGGCATAGGTTGGGGGCTTAAGCAGAGAGATTGGGGATTGGCGGCTCTATTTGATGATTACAGGAGAGAATATTATTACTGGGTTCTAAAAGTCTCCACAAGTCTCATACCTATTGTTCCCTATTTGGACAAATAGTAAATCAGTATGTACAGTATAGCAGTAACCCAATTATCCACTGGCGAAGCCATCCCCGGGCCAATATGAATACCCACCACCAAGTCTGATGCTTGTGCATACGGATTCAGGTTCAGTTATATCCACACCACAAAGATCACTTATCTTGCGCTAGACATGCTGCCTCCCGTGTTCCATCTGTTTTGCTTAAGGTTCTACCGCTTTCCATGGCTGACAGTGGGGAACATTTAAAGGACTCTTTGCAGAAGTTATTGAAATGCAGTATGTTGTATTTAATATTGTGTGTGTAAGGAAGGGGTCGTCAAAGGCCTTCGATGAACACCCAAGACTCTGAAGTGGGTACTAGCAGTCGAGTGGTTTTTAGGAGAAACAAGCAGGGCCATGTATACTGCTATGATCTATCTAGTCCTCACATGGGGAACAGACCTCTGGCATCAACCTGGGCAATTTAACAGGCAGCTCCAACCCTTTATCAAGCTGGAATACCAAGCTCTTAGGAATATCACAGGGGTCTATTTCGGGAGCAGCCACCAAAAGCTAGCTTGGATTGTGAGAGTGTAGCTAAATGTTTCCTTACTCTATGTACGCAGAAAGTACTATTATATAATCGGAGAAAATGATCATATCCTACAAGATGTATACTACGAGATTGAGTAATAATAGCAAAGAAAATATTAACCAGCTAAAGCGGTCTTAGTATCCACTCCATCCAGAAAGCTCCTTTCTACTTTGTTATACATTTCTTCTTTCCCCTACTCATTCTCATTTTCATCCTTATTCTAGTCTTCCTCCTCCCCTAATCCTCCTCGCCATACTCCTTCTCATCTTCATTCCGAGACTCCTCCTAATCCTGATCCTCATCCTCATCCTCATCCTCATCCTCATCCTCATCCTCATTTCGAGACTTCTCCTAATCCTCATTCCGAGACTGCTCCTGAACCTTATCCTGATCCTCATTCTGAGACTTCTCCTGAGACTCCTTCCGATCTTTATCCTAATCCTCATTCTAAGATTCCTCTTGATCCCCTCATCCTGAGACTTCTCTTGAGACTCCTCCTGAGACTTCTCCTAAGACTCCTCCTGATTCTTATCCGCATCTCTATTCCTCCCCTGAACCTCCTAATCCTCATCAACTACATTATAGTCACCATAGGCATATAATGTCTCCTACTCTCAAGGTAACTGTTATGGTAGAGAGGCTTTCGGCAAGTGGGGGACCAGCAACACTGCTTGTATATAAGACAATAAATACCACCTTGGAGGGTAATGGACTTCATATTTGTGAGTTAACCTACCCAAATTGAGATTCAGACAAGACTTTGGAACTAGGCCTAATCTACTACATAGGTCTCCCAAAGAAGGGTAAAATTCAAGTCTATCCATATTGCAATTGTGGAGACGATGAAGTTGTGCAAAGTCCACGAGCAGGCCCTCAGAAACCAGATGTTGAAAACCATTTAAGAACAATACACCACAACAATAGTATCATAGATACTATAGACCTCACCCATCTATCATCATCACTAAACCCACGACCCGCAAGCTCTATAAAATCCATCAACGTCACGAAAGTTACGAAACCCACGAAATCCGCCAAGGTAGATGTTCTCCCTTTATATTGATAACCTTCTACCCTATATTTTAACTAATGCTAACTCCATATCTCAATATACAGTTATCTCCTGCCGAATCTGAAACACAACCTATTGTGTATAAACAAAACAACTATACCACTTCAGATTATTCTAAGGAGGCACACTTGGGCCCTCGACTGTATGGCAAACAGAGCCAAGTTGATACACCTAGGCCAGTTCAGATTGATTTGACTGAGGTATATCAGACCCAAAGAAAGGTATGTAGAAAGTCCAAATTATTATGATAACCTACTAACAACGTTTCAGCAACAAATCAAAATCAACCCTGACCTGATTTATCCCCCACGGGGCAAACGAATTCCATTTCAAAGCTGCAAATCCCCCCAACTCACAAAGAGTCAAGAGGAATATCTACAAAAAGTCTTTCAGTGGCTCTTGGGACTCGGTAAAAATTGTCTAGTCTGCTCTCTCCTTGGATGCCATGAGGAACAATGTATCGACTTTGGAACATGCATAAAGCACTTAGAAATCTGGCCAATACTGACATTTGAGAACTTTCTCAAGTGGAAAGGCCATTGGGAAGACGGTGACACATTGACCCCTGGGACCGCATGCTATGTCTGTTACTTTCCTTGGATCCTATGCAACCCTTCGATGCGGAACTTACAGGCATATCCCTGTTCTGCGAAGGACACATTGCTACCTCTTCTTTGGATTGTCTGTCGTATATCAGATCTTGCGACTACAGTTGTAGCATCCTTAGATTCAAGTTTAGTCACCCCAGTGGATGACCTTGACTTTAAGAAACTCATTGTGACACCTGTAATATACAAGGGGGTTCCTGCTTGTATGGGGTGGGCTATTGCGTGCGTCCTCTATGACCTAGATCAAGGTACTGAGACCTAGACTTTTCAACAATTTGGGTATCTTTATCAGCTACTGCTATGTTTTACTCTAATGTCTCACATGGTATTATGGGATACTTTCTATATTTTGCTCTACTTTTCAAAATCGCTTCATGGGGTACTCTCTATTTTTTTTTATCATAGTGGTATTATAAGTTACTTTTATCGTTTTTCTCATTTTGCTACTTTCTATCATGTTTCCTCATTTTTTATAATTACATTTTTCTTTCTATGTTGCACAATCTCTCACAATACGCCGAATTGTGGGTGTATAAATAGCACAAAAGCATGATAATGGCAAACCACACAAATCGTGTCTCCTGCATACTCCTTACCTATACACAGGTAACTTCCATACTGCAGTGACATGCCCAAGAGGCAGACAAAAGACAACCATAAGAACAATGATTGACATTGAGGCTATGCCTTCTAAACCAACGAGAGCAATACTACTTATACTGAAATTGCCCCCTGCTACAATCCTAACATATAAGTGACTGCTGTGGCAAACCTTCGCCTACAAAACTATTGATTTGGCATATAACCTTCCTTCTTACATCCCTTAGTCTGGTCCTATTCCAATCTGAGGACAGCAGATAGCCACTAGTCGGGTTGATAACCCCTACCTTTATCTTATTGTATCTAAATTCAACACCTCAATCAGCCAACTGAAGCTACTGCAATCATGCTCACAAGAACAACAAGATGAAGTAGAGGATTTCTTTCCTTCTTGCATCTCGGACCCTTCTTTTCTTTCCTCCACCCCAACCCAACTAAAGCTGCTCAGCCTGGGGCAATGCTTAGATAGAATCCTTCATGAGGTACCCCCATGAAAACCAAGCCCAAGATTTTTTTCTGAGCTAACCATAATAGTATGTTGACACTCAAACTAGGTCAAGATTAGATAAAAACGTCTCGACCAGATCTACTATATATTTTGACCTGCTACTATTTATCTTCTTCACCTACCTCTTCTATTCATCTATCTACTTCCAATTCCCACATTGTTATCTGATCTCTTCCCCCACTAGACTGATCAAGGCTACGTGTCTACTTGTTTCAACATACCTTCTAAATGTACAGCATGTCGGATCAACTGTATCGTCCAGTTTTGCATGCCAGGATTGCAGATACCCTTTCCAAGTCCTGCAGTAGACGTTTTTGACCCTTGCATTTCTTCCCCACCTAATCACTCTACGACCGCCAGTCTCTACTGCCTTTCTTTCTGCCTTTCTCCACTTCCTCGATTGGTTCTTCAACCCCACCCTCTATAATTACTGCGTCAGAGGGTAAAACTCTTCTACCCTTGCTTTTTAGATGAGTAGGATTCTTTTGCGAAAGGGTTTTCCTACTCTATCATCCCTACACCGCCTTCTCATAACAATAGTCAAGCCTTGAACAGGCACTGCCTCAAATAATAGGGGTATTCAATCTTAGGTTGTACGGCCGTAATTTGGGGTTTATACGGGCGCCCAAATACGCCGTATAAATTTGCGAAAACGTATAAAGTGCCGATCTCCATAGAACCATTTATACGCCGAAAGGCCTACTATAAATGCCTTTATACGCCGTACATCCCTATAAATTGGGCGGGGCTTATACATTCGTATATCTAAAGCGCTTATCAGGACGCTAGAAAATGCAGGTTTGGGCTAATCACTTAGGGTTAGCTTGGTTGGTTAGCTCAGTTGATAAATTTTAGCTCATCATGTGAGAAGCTCTGAGTCAGCTGAGCCACTGCGAGGGCTAAGTGTCGCATACCAAGACCCTGCCAAGGGGTTCTTATGAACACAGTGAGGTCATTCCCAAAATAAGCTCAGCACGCACTACATATAGTCTGGTTGGCACAACACCCTCCACATAACCAGACTACACTACATACTAACGACCTAGTCTCACTAGGCCTATTTAGAAATTGTACTAGCTCTGTGCAGAAAACCACTAGACTCATTTAGAGCAAGTATTTTACCCGGCCTTGGCACGCTAAAACCGTACAACCCATATTGCCCCACTTATACGAAAACCTCAGGGGGGTTATCTGTACGAAAACAGGAATTACGTCGGAAAAAAAGCGTAACTGTAGAGCGCACTGCTAGTTTCACTATAGCCAATATAGTTTTGGTATGATTTAATTTATTAGGTGCGGAAATCTCTTCACTATCGTTATACCGCTTAGTCTCACTATAGCCAGGGTACTTTAGCTGCGTGCAGGAATGATCTGACAAATCCCTTCCGTACAGCCGGTTTTTCAGTACGTCGAGGTTCACTATAGCCAGGTTTACCTGTACATACGATCTAGTCTCACTAGGCCTATTTAGAAATTGTACTAGCTCTGTGTAGAAAACCACTAGACTCATTTAGAGCAAGTATTTTACCCGGCCTTGGCACGCTAAAACCGTACAACCCATTTTTTCTAGGTGGAGGTTATAGTGCCTTATCTGCCCCACTTATACGAAAACCTCAGGGGGGTTATCAGACTTCTATGTTTGGAGCGTATAAGTGCCTTTGTACGAAAACAGGAATTACGTCGGAAAAAAAGCGTACAACCTAAGATTGAATACCCCTAATTATTTTCTTTTAAGCGAATGAATACAAAATAAAATACTTAAGTACTTAGAAGTTAGATTAAAGTCATGCAAAACAATGATTTCAGATAAGAAGCTCACATAGGTAGCCATCCATTATCCCAAGTTAATGCTACCATTAACAATCATGCATACGATTTAGGATCTTCTGTAATCTGGATAGCCTGTGATTCTGTACCCCACTTGATCCCATCCCCAATGTTTTGACATTTGGGTGCGCCACCCTACTCACTTTGGAATCTGCCTCCGCCACTGGTATTGGTTCTGCCACTAGTATCGGTGCTAGAATTGGTGCCTTCACCACTGGTATTGCTACCTTCGCCACTGGTATTGGTACCTCTGCCACTGGTATTGGTGCCTCTGCCAATGGTATTAGTCCCTCCGCCACTGGTATTGGTGCCTCCGCCAATGGTATTAGTCCCTCCGCCACTGGTATTGGTGCCTCTGCCAATGGTATTAGTCCCTCCGCCACTGGTATTGGTGCCTCCGCCACTGGTATTGGTGCCTCCACCACTGGTATTGGTGCAATCACCACTAGTATTGGTGTCTCTACCACAGGCATTGTTTTCTCCACTGCCATTGGCGTGATTAACACTTAGATACGTTAACTTTGTGCTCTCTCATTTGTAGCAATATATAATGCAACCTAATCACAATTTTGGATTGCAAGTACCTGGGAGTGTGTGTTTTTTCGCATGCTTTTGTGTCAAATTGGGATTGACATTCTCATAATGTCCACAGGGGCAACAGAATTTCTTCTTGGTGGCATCTATGTAAATGACTATCTGCCAACCTTTGTATTAGCACTAGGCAAATGAGGGCTATTGATAGCATGGAGAGTACCTTTTCACCGCCTTTAAAAACCAGTTGTGTCTCAGACTGGTGAGTCCGTCGGTGGCTTTTGTGCTTGCTCTTGGTCTCACTTATGAGGCCACATGTAGTGCAGGTATAAGACATAATTCAAAGCATCATACGTGTTGATAGGAAATTATTCACGGCAGTAGTAGTAGTTCTAATGGAAAAGGTATGCAGAGCAAGTAAGTATGCTCGCTACCCATTGGTTATTATCCTTCCACTCTGACGTCAATCATTAGTTACTCTACGTAATGAAGTACCGTTTCAGGCAGGATAGAATATTAAGAACTGACTGATTCGCTCCCACATCATATACTATCAATACAACAAATAAGAATTACCTGCTACCTGGGAGTTAACACGCATACTGCTTCACAACTGCTATCTCTACTTCCAATACTTTAAAATGTTAGATATTGGTCTAAATCTTATTCTTCAGCCGCAATTTGGTATTCTAATATGTGCAGACTGCAAGACAAGTTTGGGGAGCTCAGCAATCTATCACCATGCATGTGTGAAACATTCCATATCACTGACAGATGCAAGAATTTCAGAATGGATTTCCACCCTCAACCCTCCTCCTTTAGATACCAAAGCTCTTCATCTGTTGGCCGTTACTCATTCAACATGGATTCCTGAGCTTCCAGTACAACCTGGTTATGAGTGTCAAGCATGTGGAAAATGTCTTACAGGCAGAGATAAAATCAGAACTCACTGCAATAAACATAATCCATGTGCTTCATGGGCCGAAACCACAGTTCAAACCTTGGTTGAGATTGGAAACCGAAGGTCTTACTACAAGGTCGTCCCTGCAAAACCATCACTACCTACAGATAATACCACAAATGCTATCGAAACATTTTTCTCTCAACAACTCCTGAACATTGTCAAAAATACACCGACAACTTCAAGTGAGGGTCAAGATATTAATACAATACATATTGCTGTAGAACATGTTAATAAGGCAGAACGGTGGTTAAATCGAACACAATATGCTTGCAACTTTCCTGCAGTACTACTTACTGCTCGTCGGCGACTTTTAGATCCTCCAACTAAAGGATTTGAGGAACTTATAGACAAGTTGAGTATCTCTCTTATTGAATCTAAGTTTTGTCTTTAATTTTCTCTAATTTTATTCCTTTTGATTTCATTTTCATACTCTCTCTATGCTAACAAATATGTAGCTGGATATCTATTATATTTCACGCAGCTGTGGAGCAAATACCCAAGACTCCTGTATTTGCGCTCCGTGAACTTGCATCCGCCAGGGAGCACGACATCAATAGTGTACCATTTTCCCTTCCACAGCAGACTAGTATGCAAAAAAGATACTTTGCTTATTGGACGAAATTTTTGGTCTTTCTTCGAAATTCAGTTGCTGAGAATATTGCTTGGGGGATAGATGATGATACCACCACTATGTTAGAAGGTTTATTAACTTTGAATACGACTACACCAATTGATCAGGCCTATGCTATAATAATGGATACATCATATGCCATCCTGAGTACCTATCATGAATTAAACTCAGGATCTCCATTCTATACTTTTCTTGCATGCATATCATATGATTTCAATAGAAATTGTTGGGATGATGCGCAAAATTGCAGTAGTCGTTTTGCAGGCATTTTATGTTGTGCGAGACTAATTGTTTTTGCAAAGGTCTGTTAATGTCCTTTTCCTAGCCTATCTAACAGACCTCTTCTACCACCATACCTACTGACCAAGGTTTAGGCATGGAGGGTGCCAAATCCATGTTCTAGCAAAGACTTTGTATCTGCATTCCGGCAGTACCGACCAATTCTTCTAGAGAATTCGCCATACCAAATTGGAGAGGTTCTAAGTCTCATTGCCTACGCATTAGCAAAAAGTATGGATAAATTGCCAGATGTTATTTGGGGACCCACAATGGAATACTTCAACTATCATGGGGACCGATTTACAATAGCTGGATTCAAAGAACTTGTAGGCCACTTAATACAGGATGCAACTGCTTTGGTGGATGATTTGTGCTTTTCAGCCCATAGAAATCCATTTGGTACTACCTCAGGTTACGAATTTCTTCTTGCGATAAAGGAAAATCCTCGAAACCCTACAAACAACTATTGTTTTTTGAATGACCCACGCAATACCCAGCTCTCCATTCTGCCTACTCACTGTCTCAGCACTATTCGAGATACACAAGTCTTGTGTAATGTATGGCTAGCACAAATACAAAATACTAGTGCTACTATAAATTTCTCTGTTGACCAGGCGAAATCCTACCTGAACAAGGCTGAAAGACTGCTGGAATGTATGTTCAATAATGATTATATATTTTATGTTGGCTAACTCTTGGTATTTCCTCAAGTAATATTACTCCTTATCCATACGACTAGTGGACAGCCTGCTCGCGGGCCAGAAATAATGGACCTCCTGATCTGCAATACCTCAAGCAAGCGACGAAACATTCACATTGTAGATGGTCGAGTCTTAATCCTGACCCGGTAGCTCCTACTCCTCGATCTCATCCAGCTTCCTTAACTGGCTCCTCGCTTACCATTGTAATCCAGATACACAAAGACCACAACGAGAACAGACCAGGCAAAACCAATCACAAGATTTCTCCCAGACAGTGTATGCAGTAACGCATTCCAAGTTGTTACCTTGATCTATTCACCTATTGACTCTTTGAAATTCTTTTCAGGCATCAGTAATTCTGGTTAAGTACTTGTCAGTTGTGAGGCCATTCGCTATACTACTTGACAACAAATTGAAGGGCAAGACGAATACTAGCACCTCTGATCACTCCTTGTTTCCATACTCAGAACTTAAGAAGCCAGGGTTACCACAATATAAATGGACAACTGAAAGGTTATCAGCGCTACTAGATGAAATATTTCGAGCACAAATGGGGATGAAAATGAACATCTCCATCTATCAGCAATGCTCCAAGGCTATTACACGCGAGTTGATTGAAAGGCCGATGAAACATAGTGATGTTTTTGCCAAACAGGCCGCACACTCAGAAAAGGTTGCACAGCAACATTATGGGTTGAATGCACAAGATCTCACAGATTGCCCTTCCCATCGAATGTGGGAGTTTCTTGTGGCATCTCTGTATTGGCACAGGTTCCTGGATCTCCCTGAGCGAGAAAGCCATCTCATAAGTGCACATAATTTTGAAACAAGCCCTGACATTCCAGTAGCTGTGAATCCAGCCAAACGAATCTATGCACAAATCTCTGGCGGCCCTACAGATATTACTTATGCAACAAAACTCCTCCATAGTGATGACAAGCAAACTTTTGGAATGCATACCACACATACTATATCAACGATCAGGGCTTTACAGCAACTGCATGGAAATCAGGCAAGATTTAGATCACCAGAGCAATCACTAGCAGTATCTCGTGTGATTGCGAGAGACTCTCCCCTTCTGGTCGTATTATCTACTGGGGGTGGGAAGACTGATACCTGGTTGATACCCTTATTAGCTCCATCTGCACGGCTTACTCTAGTGGTCTCACCGTTAGTCGCACTTGCTGAAGATATTGTTGCACGAAGCAGAGAATTGCATATCAATGTGTTCTATTGCCGGGAAGAACCAAGTCAACCTGATGGTCCCCCATTCAACCGAGGTGTTATTGTAACTACAACTGAGGGTGCTATTACTAACTCATTTTTTACATTTCTTTGTCAGTAATTCCCTTACTCTGCACATTTAACTGAGATTTAAAGTGATGGTTATAGCTAATACAATTTGGTCTTTTCACAGATAAGCTAATCGGAAGTAACCTGATAGATAGAGTGGTTCTTAATGAGGCCCACTTACCCTTCTCTGGGTTTGAAAACAACTTTCGCACCAATTTAGTTGATCTACGGAAACTCTTAAATTCAGTACCTTCCTTGTTTCTCTCAGCAACTGTCCCACCTACTACACTCTCTCCATTCCGAGCCTATTACAATAGCCCAAATCTAAAAGTCATAAGAGCATGTACAAATAGGAGCAATATTAAGTACCATGTTGTTCCATGTGCTTCACCTGAGTCTGCTATTAGAGGGCTACTTACCAAATATAAAGACTTCATTGGTTTTGGAAAAGTCATTATATATGGGCGGTCGCGTGGTCTGGTTGATTTGATTGGGAAAAAATGTGAAACCCTTGTCTATCATGCCGGTATGTCAGACGATGCAAGAACTAGGTCTTTGCAAGAATTTCTTGCAGGTCCTTCACTTATTACTGCCACTGGTTCACTTGGTAAGTTATCCCTAGTTGCATTGTTTTTAACTGTCTAGGCTAAATATGTACAGGTGCTGGACTCAATCCCAAGGACGTAAGATTAGTCATACATGCTGGGGGAGCATGGTCGTTGATTGACTTTGCTCAAGAATCTGGACGTGCAGGGCGAGATGGGAAATCTGCCAAATCTATTGTTTTACTTAACCAATCCCGAGATAAGTGCGAGTCAGAGTTTTTCAACTACTGCATGTCAGGAATCTGTCGGCGGTTCACGCTATCCAGCTACCTAGATGGAATCGGCGTTGACTGTTGGTCGGGCCAAAATGAGCTATGTGATATATGCATTGCAAACAATCCCAGTGAGAATTCAACCCACAGGTATTCAACTCATGAGAATTCAACTTGCTAGAATTTAACTGATAGGACTGAGATTAGAAACCCGAGACAGCCTTTATTTAGAATAGGGAACAGCGGGCTATCAAATCACCTACAGATTGGAACCACAAGTCTAGGGGACCAGCATTTAAGTACCCAGCAAGCTACACATGCAGAAGCAGCCCGCCAATTGGTTATTTTTAAAACTTTCTTAAAGACACTTATATCCAGATGTATTTTCTGTCTTATGGAGGATATACCAAGTGACATCAGAGAGCATACAATTCATGGTTGCCCTTATGGTGGGCAAGAGAAATTGCATGAGTGCATCAGATGGAAGCAGGCTCAACTGAAGCTGCCAGAGAAAACATGCTGGGCTTGTGGCAACCCTCAGTGGATCTGCCCAGACACCACGCCTGATACCTGTCAATATAGGGATACAACCATTCTCATTTGCTACCTAACAGGCACAAATGATGGGTTATATAATCGAGTAAACCAGCAGCTTACTGTTACCTTACCGGACCGAAATATCCCTAATGCTATTAAGGAATTACTGAGCTGGATTGCAAAGCCCGAGCAGTGTTTCAATAATAGGCTAGGGCATAGGGGTGTCAACCTTGCTTACCACAGTCTAGTAGAATTGGGACTGTTGTCTTAAGAAACATATCTCGATTTTGTAACATAGATATGAAGGAACTGGGGTTTGAACTGGAGTTTGAACTGGAGTTTTTTTATTTTTATTTTTTGTCTTTATTCCTTTATTTTGTTTCTTATTTATGTTAGGTATGACAGTCAGGCAGGCTTTGGCATGATTGTGCTGCCCGACTCTCCATGAGTTGGGTAAGTCTTGATTCAACTCCCAAACTCACTTCCGTTAGGAAACAAACAAAAAATACTGTTTCCAGTACTATACCTAAACAACTATTAATGTGACTAGTGCGGAACTTTTTTTTAAAAAATAAAAAAACTTCATTATGCTTAGTCTCAATCAATTATGCTTATCGGGTCCAACAATAGAGGGACCATGAAGCGCCACCTGGAAACACGGGTTGATTCAGCACTCGTTGATTCAGCGCGCACCTTGTCCACCACTACCTACCAAGGCCCAGTGGGTAGACGAGATCCTGAACAAGGTTGCAGCAGAGAACAAGCTGCCACTATAAAAGGAGAAACATGAGTGGATAGTCTTGATGCAGCAGAGGAGGAGAAAGAATAGCGCAGTCAAGTGTATCAATTGGCTAGGAATACTAATGGACGAGAGCTTGACATTCAGGGAGCATTGGAAAAGCAGGGTCAAGAGGGCTAGGAATCTACTGGGGAAATACAATGGGATAGGAAATTCGGAGTGGGATTTGAGCGCAACAAGCTGGAGAAACCTTTACACAGGGATGATTCGGGCAGTGGCACTATGGGGAGCAGGTACTGAAGTGGAATAGGAAAGCGCGGGTCAATTACACCCACTGCAGGACCGGGAAGGGTAAATTGCCGATATGGAGACAGATTTTGGACCCCATAGTGGACATGGATTGCAGATTTTGTGAGGAAGAACCGGAGATAGGAAAGCACGTAGCGCTCTCATGTCCAGCAGGAGAGTGGTTAGGGAGAAGATGGAGTATGTGGGAGCAGGCGGATGAGAGGGAGCTGTGGCTCCGAAAAACCAAAGACAGGGACATAGAGCAGGAGATGTGGTCGACCTGGTGGAGACTTTCTTCATGAACCAGGACCTGCAGTGAAGGGGGCGGAGGTGGGTCGTGTGCAATCAGGCTTTCTTTTGTCATTTCCTAGGCTCGGGAGGTAGGACTTTCACTTCTAGTACCAAAAGTATAGGTCGAGCCTTTAAAGGGGAGACTTCGGGCATGCCTAGATGGTCGATCGCGAGTATAGACTTCAAAAAAAAAAAAAAAAGAAAACCTACCAAGGCCCATTTGGGACTAGTAATGGTATTGTATATTGACCTGCCATGTTAGGCAAGCCCCACTTTAGCAGTACTGATTTTAATGACTAAACATAATAATGCCCCCGACTTGTTTCCTTCACTCACACTCATCTTGCACTCCAAACTGGTTCCAGAACTAAAAAGGTTATAGCTACCAACAGAAATCAAAACATTCATATGGCAGGAATACCTCTACAGTACATAGAACGTGAAGGTAGATCTGGATTTGGTTCTGGATCTCAACATCAAGGTTCTGGATCCCAAGATCTAGCTTCTGGATCCCAAGATCTAGCTTCTGGATCCCAAAATCAAGGTCAAAATTTCCCTTGCGTTTTGTTCTTGGTAATTCTCCCTAAGGTTGATAGTTTGAAATAGATGAGCTCACCCTAGTTACTACACGACCAAAACGCATCTTACCTTGGAACACTTCAAGAGTCACTACTCGTGGAAAGAAGCAAGTTAAGACACCAAACTTTAATTCCCGTGGAAAATACCAAAAACTCTATAAGTCGAAATGTCCCACTACAAAAACCCAAGATAGTGTAGGGAGCATTGGAGGATCCGTCCATAGGCAGAGAGATCCCTCTGATACAACTCTGAAGTACCACCATCTCAAAACCCCCCCTCGTCAAGAACAGGCCTGGATGAAGTCGGGTTTGAACAAGAGAGAAGTTCGGAAATCCAAAATTGCTAACCCAACCATCGATGATCTCTATTACGACCTGTATGTGATAAAGGAAATGAGAGATGCTGAAACTAAGATTAAGGAAGCTAAGGTGTGTATAATATTTACTTCCTTAGGCATGTACGTCAGCTAAGTTACCTCTCTAGGAGGCTGAATTCCGTGAGTGGTTGGAGGAACAAGGTTATGTCTCTGAAAGTCTATCGGATATTATGGCATTTTGGGAACAAGTAGATAAGGATGAGATGAAGGAAAGAATGGTTCAATAATCCTCACATCCAGGGTGTAATAGAATTCTAATGTTTTTTCTTTTCTTCTACACTCAGAATTCTGATGTGGTTTATTGAAGAAATAAATAAATCTGTACCTTGCTTTAGGCTTTGGCACATTTATACCCGCTGCTGATACTGTCTCCCTATCACCAGACATGCATCCCTTTCCTGACTGAAAGAAAATGATAAAAATGCCCGGATAGAAGTAGGAGATTGTTTGTATTGAGTTTATTGATCTGACATACTCAATGACGATCGTTAAAAGGAAAAGTAAATAGAAGAAGTAGAACAACAGGAGGCCTTATATGCCTACAAAACTAATGACACCATGCTTGCATTTAGTATTCTGTTGAATAATTCTTGCACCATTGGAATCATCTGTTTCTGCTCTATTCAATGGTGCTAACTGCTTACTCTCTCCATGTAGTTGTTATTGCTGAATCCTTAATTTACTATTGCTAACCTACACTCCCAGGCACTCCGACCGGCTCTAACTACATTATTTCAACTCTACGATCTGCTTCTTTTTCCGCTCATTCTATTTCCTCCAATTGGCGCAATGTTTTTGCCTTCTCCTTCTCAGCTTTCGCTCTCTCTGCCATACTTCCTGATTTCCTTGCACAATGCCTTCCATAACCGTTCCCGCTTTATTTCCTCTGCTCAATACCCTTTTCCATACATATTCTTTCATAGTCTTCAAGAAATTCTGTAATGGTCTTTGGTATTTGTGTATTTTTCCGTGCAGCCTCAAGAGATACTTGCTTACGAGTACAGTACTCTAGCCGTAAGGTTAAAACCTTCTTAGGGTGTACCGCATATTGGAGAATTTTGTGGTAAGACATAGGCGACCATATCCAATCAATTCTAGCATGATTATGCACCCAATCTAGAAGGTCTGAAGTATGATGATCCTATTTCTGTATGATGATGTAGAAGAAAGAGAAGACTTCAAGGATCCGAAGGTTTTAACCTTACGGATCCTATGCAGGCTAATTACTGATCTGGCAGTGTTGTCTTGTCACGTGTGTGTTCTTTCACAATTGTACTTGTGAACCATACTTTTTGGGTTAGGATGAATTATTGTGTGAACAAGAAACAGGAACAGTCTTACTACTCATATAGACCTTCAGTCAATTATGATATGCCTACAGAAATCCATTCTAGTTTAGATACATAGTAATCTGCTTCCGAGCATTCATGCACAGGAAGAAATTCGACATGAGAGAAGTAATGAAATAGACCATTAAACAGTGATGACAACAAATACGATTACAATAACATAAAAGGAAATAAATATAACAACTAATTGAAGCCTTCCATATTCACAAAGCCAACAATGACATTAGACCTGTTATTAATAAAACCTTAACAGAAATTTGTATGCGCTGACAAATAGAGGCCAGTTTCAACCTGATAATTCGAGTCTAATGAGAAACAGTTAAAATCATCTTTCAGCACCTTTTGCAGGGACAGCAGTAAATGGTTTCCCCAAACCACTCATAAGAGCAATGGTTGCCATCTTTAACTTTGCAACTTTGGTAGCCTTCCTTTTACCGCCTGCAATTACCCGGTACAGTGCCCTGGTCAATTCCTCCTGCTGCAAATCTTTTCCCCTTGAATCTCGCAAATTACGGATGATGTTACCTTCTGTAACAACTGTCTCATCCTCATCGCTATCCTCGCCAATAACAATTATGATCCTTTCACGTTTCTGTTGGCGGTCCTGTTCTGTAGGTAGCTGCCTTTTTGACCTGGTTCTAATTTTGTCCTTCTGTGCACAGTTATTGGGTCCTCGTGTATTTCTCTTTTGGGCCCTCGTCCTGGTGTATATTGTACTGTTACCAGCCTCGAGGCTTATTGGAACTTGAGTTGTATTTGTGATATTCGTAGTACGGAGGGCAGGTACGGACACACTAGTACGCTGCAGTACTGTCCTATGGCCGGACTTCAGCAAACCTACCTTATCTCGCATCTGCGTATCTCTCGCTCTTAGACTCTTGTTTTTTTTATGTATAGCTTGCTGCTTGCAAGCTAGTTTAAATCTGGATAATATCTCAAACCTGTGAGGGTTATGAAACTTGAATCGCGAGTGGAAAAGTGCTGTATGGAACCTGGCTACAGGTTTACTAATTGCCTTAGGTCGCTGTTGCTGAGTCTCTGGCACTACCCTTGGTGATTCCGATATGTCATGAATCTTATGTGACCAGCCCTGAGGAGTAACTGATGCTGGTACCAGGACAATAGGTGTTGCAGATCCTTCTGCCAATGCTTGTACTTCCTTCATGTCCTTGAGCTCAAGTTTAAGCCCCCTCGCTCTTACAGCTGTCCCACCCTGTATTACAATCAGATGACTTGTATATTTCAATGGTAATGAGTATTGGCATACCATTACAGATCGGTTTTTTAGTACTTGAGATACGATATCTGTTGCAACCTTCAAATTCACAGTGCAAGACAATTGCTTTAGCGCTGCAAAAAGGTGTTTGGCACGTAATGGAGCTTGTGTTCCAAATGCATTTCGCCACTCTAGTCCCCATTTCGAGATAATATGCTTGTCGTATGTATCGATAATATGCTCAGTTGAGTTGTATGCCTCCCTGTAGGCTACTAATGTTTGCACTTGTGCTGTATGATCATCCTTATGAAATGAAACAACAGACTCCTCCACAAGGTCTGCAAGAACCGCAGCAATTGCAAGTACTGGCTTCACAGACTAGAAAGACCACTGTCCTGTCAGTTTCATCTCTATGCTTTTTGAGTAAAGGAAGTACTCACCAACTGGATATGTGCCACACCTTGGTCCACAAAGTCCAGAATGTTACCATGAGCAGCAGCCACCTATCTGACCACAGTCTTCAAATTGTAGAACCCCTGAGACTCCCATAGTCTTTCCAAACGTACCCAATCAGGTGTCATAATATTGCCGCAACCCTGGGCTCTGATTTGGAATGTCACCCAAATTCTATTCTGTAATAGATGTTGTGCAATCTATTGATATGAACTTCTCTTAGTGTATCTACCACAGCGCTGGACCATGGCTCTCAGAATGTGACTCTTCTGCCACATGTGCCTATGTAGTCTGGTTGTTGACAGTACTACATATAGTGGTCTAGGATACACTAGCGGGCCTGGCATCATGTTAAATACTTGATTTCGATGAGCCTTAGATATCATTGAAGGAACATCACGAATATCTATACGTTCTATTAGTTGTGCCTAATCAAGAAACGGATGGGTATTTGCAAACCAGTACGGTACTATCCCACTTATTATGCGAGTCGAAGGGGAAATCATGCAAGTACACTGGGAAAATGTCATATACGTAACGACTCTACAAACTCATGTGAACCTTTTCTCAGTTGTGATTTTAGCAGAAAGGGGCTATCATTCAAATTTCGGACCCATGGATGTGAACTGCCCTCGTATTGAGAATAATGGATTGCCTCAATCCCCACCCATGGCCCCAATCTATACCACTCCTATTAGGCTCTCCCGCATCTACTATACATAGTTATACCATCCATGTCCTCCGCTGGGGCCCACCTCCAACCTTCTGGTCCCATAGTCTTCAAGAAAGCTCTCCATAATGCACTCCAAGCGCAATTACGCCAGGATTCTTGATGGGTATCCTCCAAATGATTGAATGATAAGCTAATTTGAACATAGAGTCGACACCGCGTACAGAATAAGCATGCTGTCTTTGTGGCCGTACACAAAGCAATTCGTGCACTAGCATCAACAAGCCAGGTGGTGCCCGGGATGTGATGGACAATTTTTACTGTATCTTGGAACTGGGGAGGTTCCCACTTCAATATTCTAGCCGGCATTTCTGAAGATTTAGCCCATCTCCACTTATACTCTTGAGTAAGGCTATTTTTGGCAGCCTTAAGCAGCTGCTTCCACTGCAATGTAGTACCACGATCATGTCTATGGAATGCTATATGCTCCCGAGCTTGCTCCAATGGTAGATTGTGGAAACAAACTCCACACTGGAAGTAAGTGAGGTCCATGTGTGCTTCCATAGTTGGTTTTGTTTTATCGCTATCACTGGATGGAACTGGTTTGAATAGGCACACTCTCAGGATTGAGAGTTGTAGCCACAGAGGTCCAATGTGATGGACCTGGCACCCACCACAATAGAAGGGATGAAGTTCCTCTGACATTATTGATGAATATAATAGTCTTCTACTTAGATAAACCAGTACACGTTAGTATTAAATCGATATTCAAAACTAAACCTGGTGAAAAACTAACCTTAAGCAGATATAAACCAACCCTAAGTTATTAGGGGAGGAGGCGAGTAAGGTACGAGAACCAGCGGTAGAATGAACTGCAGGAACAGCGATAGGAGGATATGGCGAGTTGGTCTGCGGTAGTGATGTGGGATAAGTTTAACGATGAGGATACTGCAAGCTGGGCTTCAGTGGTGATGTGGGATGAGTTGAAGAGTGTAAACTAGAGGAGTACTAGAATTGAAGTGCTAAACTAGATGGAGATTATGGATAGAGTGAGAAGCTCTGTATATACAAAGGAGCTGAGGCTGTTGCAGGAGGTGATTTTGAGAAGCGTATACTAGGCGAGTAAGCTACGAGAACTGACAACAATTGAGGGAGGAAGGAGTGTAGAGTTGGAATCCGAGAATGAAGGTAGGGACATAAATGAGGATACTGCGGTGAGCTGTAGTAGTGATGTGGGATACAGTAAAGAAGGAGCACGAGGATTTAAGAGCTAAATTATCTCCTAATAAGGAAGAGGGTTTGTAGGTAAATTAAGTATTCAGGTATTCGGTGTCCAGTCTAGGAAAGGAGAATTATAGGTATTGTGGAGCTGCAGGTCTATGGCATTTAAAATTGATATACATTAGAATCACATTCCAAGTTCATACTAAGGATAGTATATATAGATCCTCAGGTTCCATGGCCTAACATAAGTAAAACGTCCCCGGGCTCATCCGACATTGTCGGTTAATGACAGTATGGGAGTACACCTGCCACGAGTTTCATTTGTTCATGCATTATTGTTGTGTATTTATCTGTCTTGCTGCGGGCCTGCAATAAGAGTACAGAGTTTTTTAAAAAAAATAAAAAAAATTTGGGAGAGTACTCTGGTTATGGGAGAGACTAATGTGCGAATTTCTATCTCCTTTCGGATACGTAACTTAGTAATCCAGTTCCTTATCGGGAGGCCATACTACTGCCTTGGCTATAGTATGGTTACCTTGGCTGCTTGTGTTAGTCTGGTGGGCACCACATTTTGTTAGTCTATTTCATGCCATTGCCAGACCACCATCCTATACAGGTGTAATACAGCAGGCATCACACGGTCACATTGAAGTCGATCTACAACCAGATTTTGACAGATGTGGAATGATGAAAGCATTTTCATTAGCTGGATGCACCCTTATACCCACCGGTCCGTTATTCTCCCCTGTACCTGCACTTCTTCCCATAAGTCAGGTCGGGGCGACTGGAATGTCAGTAGTCGTCGACGAGTTCACAAGGCTCCAAGACTATTAATACTGCCATTTCCTATGGGGCGGACCCAGAGCTCCCTATGATATGCTGACGCTGCCACCACATTTTGTTAATCTGTTTCATGCCATTGCCGGACCACCATCCTATACAGGTGCAATACAGCAGGCATCACACGGTACTATTGAAGTCGATCTACAACCACATTTTGACAGATGTGGAATGATGAAAGCATTTTCATTAGCTGGATGCACCCTTATACCCACCGGTCCGTTATTCTCCCCTGTGCCTGCACTTCTTCCTATAAGTCAGGTCGGGGCGACTGGGATGTCAGTAGTCGTCGACGAGTTCACAAGGCTCCAAGACTATTAATACTGCCATTTCCTATGGGGCGGACCCAGAGCTCCCTATGATATGCTGACGCTGCCACCACATGCCATTGCCGGACTACCATCCTATACAGGTGCAATACAGCAGGCATCACACGGCACATTGAAGTCGATCTACAACCAGATTTTGACAGATGTGGAATGATGAAAGCATTTTCATTAGCTGGATGCACCCTTATACCCACCGGTCCGTTATTCTCCCCTGTGCCTGCACTTCTTCCTATAAGTCAGGTCGGGGCGACTGGGATGTCAGTAGTCGTCGACGAGTTCACAAGGCTCCAAGACTATTAATACTGCCATTTCCTATGGGGCGGACCCAGAGCTCCCTATGATATGCTGACGCTGCCACCACATTTTGTTAATCTGTTTCATGCCATTGCCGGACCACCATCCTATACAGGTGCATACGGTAGGCATCACACGGCACATTGAAGTCGATATACAACCAGATTTTGACAGATGTGGAATGATGAAAGCATTTTCATTAGCTGGATGCACCCTTATACCCACCGGTCTGTCATTCTCTCCTGTGCCTGCACTTCTTCCCATAAGTCAAATCGGGGCGAATGGGATGTTAGCAGTCGTCGACGAGTTTGCAAGGCTCCAAGGCTATTAACCCTGCCATTTCCTACAGGGCGGTCCTGCTGACGCTGCCACCATCTGTTTCCCAGTGGGAGAAGAATTGGTATAGCATACTGTGAAGTGGCTAATTTCAGATACCAACAGGTAATAATTCAGAGTATGCAGGAATGAATAAACTAATCCAGTTTATACCCTGATTCATCCTGACCCATAAACTTTAGGTTACCTCACCTGGCAGCGATAATTTTCCAAGTTATAGAGGGCTATTTGTCTCGCAGTATTGGCAAACTTATGTATTGCATAGGTTTGGCTGGTTGGATGAGTTTGGTCAGGCAGAGTCTTCCTACCTTAGCATGAGTAGTATGGTGTTGGTGATAGAATCGGGGTGGCAATCGGCCCACAATGTCCCTCTCCGGTAGGGCTCCAAAGTTTCCTATAATTTGGGACTGATCTAATAGTGGGTCTCATTTCAAGTGCATATAATTGGTATCCTCAATGAGTTGGTAAGAGTGCTTGCGGCCTGGAACTATCCCACGCAGTAAAATGGCTGTGGGGCCGAAGTCTCCTTGTGCAGGAAGGTGAGGTGTTAAGTGGCAACCAGGCTGATTTAGTGTTTATTGACATATTTCCGGTTGTTGTATATCTCGAGGCCCTAAGGTTATTGCATACCATATTACTACTTCGCAAGTAAGAATGCTCCCTTATTCACAAACGGGCTGTTGGAATATAAGGGGAACACCACCACCCCCCCAATCGGCGAAGAAGTCAGAGTATTTCCAGAAATCGCAGTTTCACATAGTTTTCTGGAATTACCAAGGCAGTAGTATCTAACAAAAGATATGTGGATATCTTGTTAGGCAGCGGAAGTGGTTTTAGCGAAGCGGCGGTGGGGGTGGCAGTGGCAGTGAGTACAGGTGCACAGCAGATCTCTAGTAATATGCCTACTGAAGCGGATGGAAATACGTGAAGTGGATAATAGAACTAAGAGAATAATAATGCGAGTGAGGACGGGGCGAATTGAAGAGTTGCACAATTATCGATAAATACAGGTCCTGGCTCCCCCTGCATACAAGACACTCGAAATCCATGTTAAGGGTAACCTCAGTTGGGACAAACACATTAACCAACGCAGAAAGAAGGCAGAAAAGCTCCTCAACATCATGCTAAGACTGGGAAACTCAAACAGTGGGATGAGTGCAGCAGCGCTGAGATCCCTCTACACATGGCCTATCGGACAATTTTCAGCTAGGGAGCAGAGCTCTACAACAGACTTAGTATAGCACCCAAGTTAGAAACTAGACGTTTCTTCTATTTATATAGAAAGCTTGCTTAGCAGGGAGAGGGGAGGGGGGGAACAGAAGAAGCGGGGCTCTAGTCACGCCCCGGGGGTCATCCGGCATGTCATCTGTGTATCTAGCTGCGAGGGCTCTGCATACAGACTAGTTTTTTATAATTTTTTTTTTACTGCCTGTTTCGCCATGTCTTGCCTTCTATCCTGCACTCTTAGCTAGCCCTAGTATTATAAATTATACCTTTCCTCCATATGCAAAGAATAATGCATCATAAACTGCCAGGTCCTTATCGACATCCCATGGCTAAATCTCTGCTGGAACCTCAGGTTGCCTGTCATTTGCCACAGTATCTATGGTTGCGGGGATAGTAGACATAGCAGGTACGGTAGGCATTGTAGGTTCTGGAAGAATATTCTTTGTTAGGCACAGTTCTTTATCCTGAAAATGACAGGAGTTATACCTTTAACTTCGAGTTGAGCCATATCATCAACTATGGTCCTCCTTCCCCTGCGCCTGCGTCTGATAAGTGTCGAATCTCTTTTTTGATCAGGAGAATGTTGCTGCAACTGCATTTCCTGTTCAGTGGGACAGAACAAGTTTTGTTTACCGACATCCTCTATGAGATCAGGACATGCAGGAGATATGCCGGAATCAGATGCATTTTGATCAAAGTGATTGAGATAAGTCGTTTTTCCAGCCCTGACTAGCTCCATGAATCCTGGTTGACTACCTATTGAAACTGTTGAGAAGATGTCAGATTAACTACATAGACTTAGCTGTAGCGGCTTCTTACCCCGTAAAGGCAAACCATCCGGTCCCATTAAAGTCCGAATGTGTCTTTTCTTCCTATATCCTTTAGGAGGCATCTGGAATAGATATGATGGACTTTTCTAGCTTTTAAGCTTGTAGTTTTTGAACCAATGTGCAGATATCTTGCAGTAATAAATAGTAATTGTACTAAGTCCTCAATATAGTAATTTACAACCTCGTTATAACTAGTCCAGACTAAGAAATAACTATGCACGATATCATAAAGCAGTGAATCTAATATACCAAGAACAAGCCTTACTACTATTTACCACTCAAGTTCAAATACCTGCTTCTTATTGACCTACACATGTTCCGCAAAGATCATCCGAACCAATCCTACATCATAAATCCGAAATGGCCTCGAGTGACCTCCAATGGAGCCTTCCCATTTGTCATGGAGAATCTAGCTATCAAACTCCTCTTCGCCGCCAACTCGCGATACTCTATTTATTAATAAAAAAAATATATATTAAAATACAAATATTCTGCTATCCCTCTGAAGTATGACATCAATCCCATAGTATCAGTATCTTCATCACAAATACATTTTGCCTCTAGTTGATGTAAGATGGCTTGTACCTAAAAAGAGATATGAGGATATGTGTGTTAGGCACTGGAAGTGATTCTAGCGAAGTGGTGGCGGCAGCGGCAGTGTGCATGGGTGTGTAGCAGATCTCTAGTAATTTTCCTACTGAAGCGCATGGAAATGCTATAAGGGTACTTCTTTCCTAGCGGAAGAACATACACCGTGTAACCGGGGAGTCAAGAGCTCAAGGGCAGTCACTGGTCGGAGAAATCGACAAAAAGATCGTATCAAGGCTTCTTAGGATGATAAAAAATCTTCGCTTCGTTATTTCACAAAAACCCGTAAATCCTCTCTCCCTCTCCTCCTCCCCAAAAGGATTGCATTCACCCACTTTTTAACGTCATAACAACATCCTCGCTAACGATGAATACTAACAAAACAAGAACTTTTTTCCCAAACAGTCTCACCCCAAAACACGTATTCCCCTTTTTACATGTATCAAAACTTTGCTAGCATAACGAGAGACATTCTAGAGCCTTCTTTCTCCATTACCCACATATCCTCCGATCGGCTGTCCAAGACCGCATTGCCTCATAACACTCGAACAGGTTTCCTGCTCGGCTGTCGAAGTCCTCATCATATCATTCATGTACTTGACGTCCGAGCAAGCCTCGGCTGGTATCTGACACTCGAACAAGGCTGTTCGACTGTCAAAAACTCCGTATATCGTATATCGTATCTGACACTCGAACAAGGCTGTTCGACTGTCAAATCTCCGTATGTTATATCTGACACTCGAACAAGGCTGTTCGACTGTCAAATCTGCGTATGTCGTATCTGACACTCGAACAAGGCTGTTCGACTGTCAAATCTGCGTATGTTATATCTGACACTCGAACAAGGCTGTTCGACTGTCAAATCTGCGTATGTCGTATCTGACACTCGAACAAGGCTGTTCGACTGTCAAATGAACAATATCCCTCCCAACGACACTCAAACAATCTTATTCGAGCGCCAGCATACCCAATTACTTCATCTGACACTCGAACAAGGCTGTTCGACTATCAAATCTCCGTATGTTATATCTGACACTCGAACAAGGCTGTTCGACTGTCAAATCTGCGTATGTCGTATCTGACACTCGAACAAGGCTGTTCGACTGTCAAATGAACAATATCCCTCCCAACGACACTCAAACAATCTTATTCGAGCGCCAGCATACCCAATTACTTCATCTGACACTCGAACAAGGCTGTTTGAGTGTCAATCCAAAACGAGCAAATTCCTAAAACCAACGCCATATATTCAAATAACTCAAGAATAAAGCTAGCAGAACTAGAAAAACACTAAAAAATCAAAAAAACTTCTCGCTACCTTCACAACGCGAAGTGGGTAATAGAACTAGGAGAATAATACAGTTATGCAGCGTTGTCAAAATATATGAAAGTTCAGGGTAAGACAATGTGCAGAGTTTGTTTAACCAAGAAAATCAAGAATTGCGAGTGACGATCCAGTAACAACGATCAACATGATCAACGCAAACCTACGTAATTATATGCAATGGCGATATCAGAGCGATAATAATGACATGATGACGTTGTCTTTGGTAGATGACTTCATAGGTTATTCTAGTATGGATAATTCAGGGTAATCCTGATGGCCTTGCCGATGGATAATCCTAGCAGGTGTGCTGGATGTGTGTTTCAACAGTACCCTGCCTCCTTGAATGCAATAATTCCACTACAACTATGCAATGACTTCATGCAGTATTCTCCTTCAGTATAGTGCAATGCTCTGGATCAAGAATTGTCTATTGACTAGATGATTATTGAGATAGGTCGCTTATAGTCACCTGATCATCACCGAAAATCCCCGATAGAGTAGATGAAGTGTCGAAATTATCCAAGGCTTCAGCCCATGTAGTCGGCAGCCAGGCCGGTTAAAAATACACACTGCAGTCTACAACATAACGTTCATGTTGGACTACGCACTAGTTGGGGGTGGTGTCTGTGGGTGTCTGCGGCTGTCCGCATACCAGTCGGGGATATAGGGCCTGAGACCACATCCTCGGCCTTGACAGCCCTTTGACTCCACCGCTACTGGCCCGTGGACACAGTGCCTCTCGTATCTCAGTGGGTCTTCTTAGCTCATAGCACTACATTCGTCAATGGCAAAGCCGAAAAGCTCAATCTAATCCAGTCGACACAGAAATTGCAGAAACTACTACTGTCTATCAATTTATCTGTTAAAACCACAGCCCAATACAAGTTGTTATGATTGTGTACATTGTGTTATAGGTGACGGCGTCGGGCAGGATGGCTGGCGCAATTGAGAATGAGGGGATACAAAGGGAAAGATTGGGCGACAAACATGACCAGTCAATAAACTGCTCTTTGTAAGAATTATGTAATAAACTAGAATTGCATTAATTGTTATACATTGGAGTTATAGTCTACAATTCAGTGTTAGAGCTATTATACATAAACAAGTCATCAGGTCTTAAGACATGGCCTAACACAAGCAAAACATCTGGCCCCTATTACCTTTAATTTTGGAGGTTGTGCTTATTAGAGAAGGAGCTTTCAACTGTATACTAATCACGCAACATATCACTACCTACATCAAAGAACCTGGGAAGAAGTCCAAGATGCACCCTAAGATATAGAGTTAGAGTTTGTCGCCAATTGTCTCAGTGTACTAACGTCTCGTAACCCTGGGCGTCATGTCTTCCTCTTCACCTCCACCTCTGCCTCTGCCGGTAGATAGTCCCTTGGCGTTAGGTGGCGTGATTTGAGCCTCTTTCTCTTTTTTACCCATACGCGCAGATTGTAGGCACAAGAACTTCCCTTTGGCTACTCCTGTGGTTGAACTTTGGAGGCGAAGCTGTGTACGTTTGGCGGCTGGACCTGTTTTGGAATTTGGCCTGAGTTAGCTTCAAGGAGGAGTAGTGTAGATCGTAACGTAGTATACCATTTAACACAGCTTGAGAAGTCCTTGTCACTATAGCCTTTTGAAACATATTGGAAATTTTGGTTTGCTTTAGTTGGCTCTGGTCTGAAGTCCTGTGTGTTTCTTTGGATTTCAATGATGCTTTGAGGGAGTCGCTTATACCTGGCAACATTTTTTCTACCTGGCTTCCAACCGTACCGTTGATCTGGATACGTTCCTCGAGCTCGGCTCTCAAGGATTTGCTAATTTTGTCCTTAGGGCCCATGTTCCAAATAGTGTGCATGAGCCTGCCTTTCTTTTTCATGACTTTGCCATATATTACTCCTCTTGGTCCTCCTGGTAGTGGGAATACAGTTTGGGTTGTTGGCGTCAGTACCCCGGTTTCTTTGGTAGGGACTTTGGTTTCTGAGGTGAGGAACTCGAGTGAAGTATCGCTTCGAGTCTCGCATTGAACAGCAGTTCTGAAATGGGACATCGTGAATGTATCTGAATAACCGAGAGAAGTGTACTAGCGAGAGAGCTACTGTCAGCTGTTGCAAGGCAAGTGATATCTCTGGAGCATACGTTGATAATGTATTTATGAAGATACTTATTTGAGAGGCAGGAGGATTCAGTAGTGGCGGGGTACCGACGAGTTCAGAGGGAAAAGGAGCCCGCCACCCAAACAGCGGGGTTATGAAATGAATAGGAGACTAAAGGAGAGAAGCAGATTTTCTAACCATAAGATACGCCAGTAATAGTTAGCTTGGGTATAGTGGAAAGTAGATGGGCAGTGGTGCTACTTTTGGTACAAACTGAAATAGAACAAGTGCCAACCAGACTAGAACAAGTGAGGACTTCGGCTACCAGAGTTTACAGATAGTAGATAAGTAGGTAGTAGAAAATGTCAATCATAGGACAGTAGCAAGCCAGACTTTTTTTTTTTGTAGTCTACTTAGATGAGTGAAATGAGTCTATTATAACGCTGGTGCTACGGGATATAAAGTAATGGCATCTAGCAACCCCACAAGGACAATAATATCCATGATTTAATGAGAACCTACATGCAAATGGTGTCCTCCCAGTATAACTCTACTATATTTTTTTGATTTTCATTCATTGCACCGTATCAAATCCCGGGCAGCTGGGTAAAGGACGTTACAAAGAATTCAAATTCTTCCCTCATTGTCTACTAGTTAAGTTAATCGGGATTAAACTACTGTGTACGCCACAAGGAAATCCAAACTGTTCACCGAAAGGCTTGATAGAATATATGTATGAACTCACTAACCTATCAGTATCTATCAACCAATTCTATAAATAGACAGAAATATACTAAATACACCCTCCGGAGCCCAGTTCCCAAACTTTACGGACTCATCACGCAACAACTACAAACTCAATTGCGCCTATAATTATTAATATGGATTCTTTACTATCGAATTAATCACTTGCCAACTTGCGCGACATTAATTCATTAATATTTCATTGTGTTGTTGGGATCCAAAGTCAGTCACTTTTTGTGTGGGCGCGGCACTAACTGTTTTGAATTATTGATTACATGCAATAATTTATTGATTACATGCAATAATTTATTGATTACATGC
>ML121689.1:0-13774 GCA_003788615.2 Terfezia boudieri ATCC MYA-4762
TAGTGGTCGGTAGGCAAAATGAAGCCACATGAGTACTCGCATACCCAACTCAGCCTGGCTCTTGCTGAGGCATTCCCGGATTCGAGTAATGACACCCTTAAATGAATCATGAAGATCAGTTGGCAGTGATTCCAGCGCTTTCCGTCGTTTAGCCTTTGTAGTCATCCCTAAAACCATTTTGATATGCAAGGCGGGAAGAAGAAACCTAGAAAGATAAATCAGTACATGAGCTGATATAGCTAATGAACTCTATAACCCACATTCCCTGAGACTTCCCAATGATTGCCTCTATAATGTCCTTTTGCAATACCTCATCCATTGCATCTGCGTCCAGATCATCCCTGATTTGCTGCCGTAGGAATTCTTCTATATCCTGCCGACTGGCGCTAATGACAATTTTATATTGCTGCACCACTTGAAGGCGCTTCTGCACTTCATTTTCAATATGACTCCGCCCCGTAAGGAATATGCGAATATTGTTAATGCCCAACTCTTTAAGTATGTTGAGAAGCTGCCGCTGAACTTTTGGTTCGAGCTCATCTACGGCATCTATACAGATAAATGCACGTTTAAGTTGTTGTAACCATATATTAAGTAGACCTAAAATATCTTCCGCCCCGGCTTTCCCGCCCCGTTGCCGGATGTCATTAAGCCTTTCGATCACTGCATCCGGTATAGGTTTTCTCGCAGTGGTTAGAAATTGACGTAGAAAGCTACCAAGAATATGGACCAGGGTTTGTTTTTTTTGATCCTTATAGTCACCATATAAACAGGCAATTCCTATGCTAGGATGAACTTTATGAAATTGAGAGTAAAGATCATCAATAACAACGGAGCTATATGAGTTTTGATAAAAATTAGTTACCAGCTATACAATCGATAGTAGATGGAACTGTAGATTTGACGCAATACCTAATTACAGTTTTTCCAGCACCGGGTATCCCATAGCAGCAAAAGACGTGACCACCCTCTTCTGTAATGTTGCTATCTCGCCATTTGCAGAAAGATTCAGAACTCAAGAGCCATGCAGCAGCATTTTTGGTACGAATTATCTTCACATCCTGGTGTCTCTTGAGTGGCTCCAATGGGGTCAACATTGTCAATATCTCAAGTATCCTGTCATCTGGAGAAGTCAGCCTAACCATATATAGGTAAGAGAAATTTTAAACATACCTTGGCGGATTTCTTTAGTCATTTTGAGTGTATGAGTAGTTGTAGTTGATATGTCTGTACATCCAGTCTCATTAGCATTCAGCATTCCTTATTCAACTTAACCCTATATAGGTCCGAGAGATTTTAAAGGTACCCTGAGTGTTATTGCGGATCTCTTCAGACACTTTGAGTATGTGAGTAGCTGTAGTTGATATGTCTGTTCATCCAGTCTCATCAGCCATTTCTTATTCAGCTCAACCCTATATAGGTCCGAGAGATTTTAAAGATACCCTGGGTGTTATTGCGAATTTCTTCAGTCACTTTGCGTGTCTGAGTAGCTGTAGTTGATATTTCTGTTCATCCAGTCTCATCTGCATTTTCTTATCACATATAGCCCCATTTACAAAATATCTGAATCTGAGACGTATGGTAATGGGGCAAGTTTAAAAAGCACATAATGAAGTATCCACCCACCATTCAGCTTGGCCAAAGGCTTCAGTTCTGATGTAATATCCTGAAGGACACCTTCAATGTCTGTATTCTTGCATTAGATTCCCTTTACATATGTGTACAATAGTGTTTGGAAGATCATACTCCTTATCTTTTCCATGGTAGCAGCATCTGCACATTCCCGAATGACTCTCTCTTTTGCATTGATGTCTTCAATGAAAGGCTGAAATTCAATATCAAATGACTTCAATGTGTTTGTAACTTTTTTGAGCCCTGATCTTAATTTAGCACAATGTAATGGTATCTTATACGGCACACATACCTCTAGCTTCAAAATAAGCACGAGCCTTGACTGCAAACACTATGACAGCAGCATAGAGCTCTGGTAAGGCAGATTCTAGTATACGCTGACGCTGTAAGCTATTCGCTGCTGACCCTGAAGTCAATGGAACCCCAACGTATATCCCAGTATAAAACTCGCATATAGACATCTTTTCCAGGAGCGCAGCTATGGCTACCTCAAAACCTTCAATTGCTTCTACATGATTCAAGGCGATCTATTCAGTGAATCAGCTTAGTCCCGCCGAATCGACCTCCAAAGAGTGTATATTAATGCGAACCTGCATGATAACCCGAACGCCAGCCCAAACTAAGGCGCTCACCTGCGGATTACTCTGAATTGCAGTATCCACAACCTTTGTATATTGCCCCACATTTCTCAGAATTGTCCCCAAACGTTCCACGACTACAACTTCCTTCCCACGCCAGGTATAGCGCCACCTTTTTCCCCTATCATCTTCCTGTACAGCATTCAGCGCTTTGACAACAGCCTCAATATTTTCCTCTGCCGATTGCGAGGTGAGGTTCGTGAGATTGAGTGGTGGGAGGTTGTTCTTGTTGAGTTTCTTCTCTGCAAGTTCCAACGCCTTGACCCAAACCTGTAATGCTGACTTCGTTTGAGGCGGTTCTGCTGCTTGCACAACGATCTTAGTCGAGGCCTGTGCTTGACAGCTGGAGGTTGGAATATTGGATCCATAGGTTGAAGAAGGTGTAGGATTTTCGCTTGCTATGGATTCGAACTGTAAATGCGATATTTGAATGATGGGTGCGCTGACAGATATGCTGGATGAACCCTGTGCGCTAGAGGAAGGGAAGCCTCCGGCTTCAGTTGGCAGTGATAGGTTATGAAGTGAGGGTCTGTGAGTTTGCAGGGCGGAGGAATCTGAATACGAACTGTAGACAGCGAGCGATTGAGAGGAAGTTATTACAGTTGGCTGATTCGGGGTACTGTTGCCACGCACTTCTCCATAGCTAGGGGATGGGGGATTCGATATTGCAACAAATGGCGCGCCGCCGGACATGGAGGAGGAAGATGAACCGTAGCCGCCGAAGGGCACCATAGGGTTATGGGCTTGTAGGGCGGAGGAACCTGAATTCGAACTATGAGGTCGCGCAAGTACGCTTGCTGGGACTGCGAGCGATTGAGAGGAAGAGGTCACAACTAGCTGATCTGGGGTAATGCTGCCGCGCTTTCTACTGGTAGACGGGGATCTCCCTCTCACCGTGTCCCAAAAACGTCTGAGAGGCGTAGTGGGCGAAGATTGCACCAGCTGCGGGTCAGGAGCGGGCTTTGAACGGGGATCTTTCTTCTTTCGGTCGCCCATGTTCAGTATTCTCTTCTCGGTGTATATATCAATGCTGGTTTGGAGCTGAGATTATGTGTAGATGCGGAGTAGATAGAACTTGGAGACGACCGACACACAAATAAAAGTGGGGTTAAACAACCAGCAGAGCCTCTCGCTGATCTCCGTACCGTACCCATGTGTAGTTATACACCAATTGGATGGCAGCAGCAGGTCTTTCAGCGAATCAGGCTGTCGCTGCCAATACCGCGACTGCAATCGCACGTACAGTAACGACAAGTCATACATGGAACCTGATTACAAGTAGCACCATTAGCAAATGAAACAATACTTTTATGTATTAGTCAGTGAATATGTTTAGCGACCTCAAGTGGCTGTATGGCAGAATTTTACCCTGAACTCAACCCGGCATTAGTCAGAGTTGCGATTACCGTGCGTGCTAATTTACACTGGTGGCCCTAACCGACATACAGTGCTGGACGAGCCCACTTGGTTAAACTCGACAACCGGAGGGTTTCCGACGCCGAAAATTATAAGATTTTATATTCCTCGAGGACGGACAGTAGCGATCAAAATTTTTTACGACGCAAGAACGGAATTGCAGAATGTAAAGTTTTACGCCTAGTTCTAATAGAAAACACTCCTCATGGTCCCCTTACTGGGA
This sequence comes from Terfezia boudieri ATCC MYA-4762, assembly GCA_003788615.2. Taxonomy (NCBI): domain Eukaryota; kingdom Fungi; phylum Ascomycota; class Pezizomycetes; order Pezizales; family Pezizaceae; genus Terfezia; species Terfezia boudieri. Next base: position 3,910 of record ML121689.1, read on the forward strand.
ACCGAATAGGAGTAAGGAAAGGAAAAAAAAAAAAGAATGATTATAAAGAGGGCTCACAGAGTTATGATATTGAGATAGATGATCACGGGATGGAAACAGATGAGTTTGAGAAGAGGGAGGAGGAGTAGCGACAGATACATAAAGAGAGATGGCACTTAGATATGCTTTATGGTACGATAATAGCCAAGAAGCATGGGTGCTCAAATGAGGAGTCACTGGAGGCAGGTATGGAAATAATCTACGGAAATTGGAGAATGGAGAAGGAAGCAGAGAATTTCAAATTGAAATTTCTCTGTGGTAGTGAAGGAGAGGGTGTAGGGGTCAAGCCTTGAGGCTGAAACAGCGAGAGATAAAGCCTAGGAAGAGGTTTTGGAAGAGAGAGTCAAGCTGGGGGTGGAGCAAGCCCTAGGTCAACAGGAGAAGAAGATGGAGGATTTGGAGGCGGCGATGGAGAAGAAGCAGAGGAAGAAGAAAAAGGGAGCCAAGGACTGGAAGACGCTGGAAGACACACACCCGGCAAAAAATACAAATAGAGGAAGACATCGTAATGGTGGACTCAAAGCCAGAACAAAGGATGAGTTCAGGAAGGATTGTGGTAAGGACGTGGCTCCAGTTGCACCTCCCGTAACCAAAAAACAGACTACTGTTCGTCAAGTAGCCCGACAGGTAGCTGTACCTCAAGTCACCAAACACAAAAAACCTACGAAAAGCTGCCGACAAGGAGTACGTCGACATGATAGCCTTCGTGGTTCATGGCGTCTCATGCTACAGACCCATGGCGGACACAATACAGTATGTGAAATGAACAGGTATGAAAGGTATCATGGGAGCAAGGTGGCTCCTAGGGGGAAGTAGGAGATTCAATAAAACTACTATCTCGGTGGATGTTTTTCTTACAAAGCCAGTTTTTTTTCATGTACAGGAGGGCCATACAAGGATGATATTGAGAGGAAGATGGCTCCCGGCTGAAGCCATATGATTTTGACAGAGGTCGGGTGAAGGTGGAGTTTGCCTCGGACTCGGACTCGGGTTCGGGTTAGTGATATGGGTCACACAGATATACTGTAACGTAGCTTCTGCTTCGGGGCCCCACCATGATCTTAGGTTGATTGCGGGTATAGACTCGTAAAAAAAAACTGGGGCAATTTGGCGGTGAATTTGGTGTAATGGACAACCTGAAATACTGACTGAGTGCGGATTTTTATGTCAATGAAGGTGAGGTGGTGAGGTTCGTCTACCCGTGAGAAGCCTGCTGTGCTGTGAGTCTCACTGACTTGTTTCTTGCATGCCTCTCCACCACTGGCTAACCTGGAGGTTTATATTCAGGAGGTCTCCCATATAATTTTTTTGATTCACATGAGTACTATTCTTCAACACATAGGTCTGCACATGTGTTATAACATGAGCGAGGACGCATGAGGCGGTTCACATATGACTAATCCTCAGCATTGGCCAAGTATTTCCTACACCCTCCCTTACTCGGCCAGCGACATCCACCTGGTGAGTTTGTAAGAATATCGGCTGGATTATCTTTGCCTGGAATGGTCTTAATTTCCAAGTTGTCCACTTTCACCCGTTGGCGTAGATAGTGATATCTATGCTCAATATGCCTAGTTCTTCTGATACATCGGGAGGTGTACCAAGTTGAATGCGCCTTCACTACCAGTTCGTAGGATTGGTTTTAGTTGAACGCATCTCAGCAAGGAATTGCTGGCCCAGGCAGCATCGCAGGCTCGGTCTCGATGATAGATAGTGAAACTATATCTTGACGCCGGCTATACCATCCTGTTGGTTGATTTCCTAAAGTCATTAAGACTCCAGTGTAGGACTTCGCCCCTTCCCCACCATAGGTTGCGTCGGTATATATTATAAGGTCTAGATTGGCAGGATTTTTCAGGATTAGGCCAGCCTTGGTTGTTGCAAGGTATTGAAGTATTGCTCTGGCTGCCTGTGGATTTATTGCCGATGGGTTGGCTGTTCGCCTACCTAATAAATTAACCTGGATGAAAATCTCAGGTCTTGTCATCTTAGCTATGTACAATAGCCCTCTACCAGTGCTTTAGTTGATTGATTACTTGTATGCAAATTAATCCAACTATGAAGAGCCCGGCAACGGGTCCGGTGGATTATCCAGCCTCAGAACAGTGCCTGACTGCCTGACCTCCACCCCTGAAGGAATTCTGAAGTAGATACATACCTAGATACCACCCTCCGCCCCGCAACCCTTGACCCGCAGCACCTCCCGCACCTTCTCGCGCCTTTCCGATTTGCCTCCGCCTCCTCCAAAGACCTAGCTCCGTTCCCAACCTATGCACACTCTAGCAGATGAGCCACATTCTGGGTCTCTCCGCATGCACAGAACGGATGCCCCCCCCAAATCCATTACGTCTATACCCTCTGCGGGCCTCGATTTACTTGAACCTTTTAGCTACCAATTTAGCACTACGGGATAAGAATAAATATCTGTAGGTTTAGATCAACTGTGGCAAAAAATACTTGTTATATCTGTAGTTACAGATTTTTGACTGTCTGCTATGAGCCTGAGGACTTAACAATACTAGCGTTATAAGTTTCATATATCCTGCAGCTAACAATCCTTCCGGAAATTTTACTGGCATCCGCTACAACTTAGCTTAGAAATAGACATATATTACGTGGTGAAGGCCGGTAAGCCGAGGAGGAAGGGGTGTTTGCTTTTAGGTATTTCCTTGGCTTGGGAGACAGGAGGTTTATGTATCTAGCCCGTTGTTCCGTGGGTGTACCAAGTCTTTTAAGATAAGGGAACGGGGCCGTCTCTTTTTTTCACCTGTGGCATGCAGGGGCCACATTAGCTAAGAATGTGGGATTTTGCAAAATCCCACATTCTTAGCTAATGTGCACGCCAGGGGATTCCTACACCGCAAATTTTTTAGCTAAGCTTGGCGTCTTCAATAGTTGCTTTTAAGATGCCCCGCGTCCAGTCACACAAAATATAGCAAAGTACAATGGGCTTTGTGAATATTCTGTTCATATGTACTTATATGTATTCATACCAGCTCATATAGCACACTTATTCCTTCTTAAATGTCAGTATCTTTGGTGCAGATGGAAGAAAGAATCTGATAAGATTCTACTTCAAATAAGTCACGTATACTATCTTAAACTAGCTAATTTAAGATGCTACCACATTCAGCCTCTCATTATCTTAAACTAGCTAATTTAAGACACTACTACGTCTAGCCTCTCAGCATCTTAAACTGGCTAATTTAAGATACTATTATGTCCAGCTGCCATTCTGCGGGTCTAATCTATAAATGGAATCTAATAAAGTGCTGCCAAAGCTACAAAGATAAAATGATAAAGTATATAAGTAAGTATAGATATGCCCCCCTAAATATACTTACATCACCATATATAACCCACAACTATCATGCCCACAACAGTAGCAACTACAGCCTACCTCTACAATATATGATGCTATAGCAATATAAACTGCTAGACCATAGAAAGCTATAAGAAGCTGTGCTCTATAGAGGACTGTTAAAAGGAGTTTACTGGGAAATTTACTGCCGGCTCCCTAAAGAAGCATCAAAAGAAGGTACACCCTGAGCTGGACACCAATAGCAGACAAATACAGCCTAACCCAAAAGCTGTCAGGCAGGTCAGGAATACAAGATACAGTGCCAAGTATCTAGTTAGGACATTAGTACTAACAAGACTGAAAGCATTGAAGAAAGTTGTAGTAGCAGAGATTGAGAAGCACTTCCAGCAGCTTAAGCCATAAAGAGCCAACAAACTAGAGTTCACATCAAAGATTGACCTCAAAAATGTATACTATGTACTTGAGGAGACATTTGAGGAATACATAGGCTAGTTAGAGCAACTTTTTACTTATAATGAAGTAGTAAAGGTAAGTGTCTATTAGGACTAGCCTGAAGGTATTAAGGCCTAAGGCCTAATAGATACAGAAAGCAGATAAAGTGAAAAGGGTATATCTAGAGCAAGGAAGTTAAGCAGGATCCAGGAAATAGATGAGGACGATCTACAATGGGTATTGTTCCTTATGTATCAAGGATAAATAATACAGTACTTTGGGCAATACAAGAAGTAGAAGGACAGTAATATAAAAGTACTTCTCATCCTAGTAGAGAGAACATACACTATGTGACCATATTCTAAGAGCTATAAATAAGTATATCTTTGGGATAGAAGAAGAAGAACGGTAGGAAAAAGGCAAGAAAGGGAGTGCTCAATACACTCTATACTATTGACTGATAATACTACATCTAAAAATATATTGAAGAACATACTGTAAACATAATACTTCAGAAAAAGATAACATATATCAAAGATAATACCCTCAAAAAAGATAATGAATATGACCATTTGAGCAGTTACTTATATTCTACTCCTAAAACATATACAATAAATATCATACTAGCTACATACTTAGCTAAAGACATCATCCCAAGTGACCAGTATAACTTATCTGACCTAGCAAAAACTGAAACTAATAAGTAAGAAAATCTCTGTTCCTAGTCTAGTTGACACTCTATTCCTACTATATCTATCCCCTCAAATAGAAGTTGACGTCCTCATCAACATATCCTTCCTTTACGTACTGCAGCCCAGAAGCAATTAAAACCCATAGACTATAAACTAAATACTTGAAAAAAAATGCAAAAGAAACCCTTCTTATATAGCTATTGATTCTCTACTGAATCCTTTCTCATCTCAAAATACCTTTATCTGAGCAAGATACCATAGGACTTAATAAGGCTATCCAGATTTCCTCTACTAAATTCTTTCCCTTTCAAATAAACTATGTTCAACGAAAGTACTGTGGGACTCAATGGGGCCATAACCTGCTATATAGACAAGTATTCCTCCATACGAGCTTCCGTATGTGAGTATGTATAAGCGTCCTATTGCGAATATATACAAGTGCATGCCTCTCTATACGAGCGTGTGCCATTGTCACAACCGTCCCTTCCTAGCCTAGTTTGGGAGTCCGACGGGATTCCGTCTGACTCTCGTTATTGTTGTTGTTGTTGATTGATAGCGTTATTATCTCAGCCCCCGAGATAAGGGGTCTCGGGAACCTTATTCCTTCCGGTGGCCTTGGCCAGGAAGGAAGCCTGTATATATAGCTTGCTCTCTCCGCCCTCTCGTTAGATCCCTATCCAACGTCTTGTATACCAAATACAGGACCTTGCTTCTCACCACGCTAGTGCACCTTCCTCGTGCACCTCCCCTCCGCCTTTGCCTTGCCTTGTCTTGGCCTTTGTCCTCGCCTTCGCCTTCGCCTCTGCCTTCGCCTCTGCCCCTTGCCTTGCCTTGCCTTGGCCTGCACCTCCGCCTCCTGCCCCCGCTCCGCTCGTACCCCTTGGTCACACCAGCCCCTCGAGCCTCGTTACACTACGTTGGATCGTCCCTTGACCAACTGGTACGACGCCATGGACCCACAAACAACAATACAACCGGGACCCAGGTTCCAAGCCTGGAGGGCCCTTCCAATTCCCTCAGACCCCGTAGCACTAAACCTGTACCGCCGAGAAATAATCAACATCTTCGAGGCCACCGACCTCCTGGGGACACAACAAGGCGCGGAACTGGCCTTGACTCAGCAAGTCCTGGAATCGGTCAACAGGGACCTCCAAACCACACAAGCCATACTCCAAACCACACAGGCCATACTCGAGGCCACCCAAAGAGAGCTTCAGGCCACCAAGGACATGGTCACCGTCCTGCAGGACGAGATGTCCGAGGACAAGGTCGCTATACGCACCCTGACCCGTGCCGCCTTGAAAGAACCATCAGACACTACTCCCCAGAGGAATGCCAAAACCCAAGATTTGCTGGCCCCACTGAAATTCAATGGGGACCGAGCCAGGCTCAAGGCCTGGAAAAACTCCATATATCTGAAGCTCAATGGGGACGCAGCCAAGTTCCCCACCATCCAGCACCAGCTGACTTACGTCTATGGCCTCCTAGAAGGTAGAGCAATGGACCAGGTGCAGCCCTACATTACTGCAACCGGCGTCACTCTGGCTGATGTCCCGGCCATGATGGCCATCCTAGACTGGGCTTTCGGGGACCCAGATCCGGTAGGGACTGCTACTCGGGCTCTGCGGAGCCTCAAACAAAAGAACAACGAACTATCGACGTATGTTGTGGAATTCTCTTGGCTGGCGGCTGAAGTTGCTTGGAATGATCAGGGGAAACTGGACCAGTTTAATGAAGGCCTCGCCTATGAACTAAAGCAGGCCCTGATCTACTTCCCCAAAGTCAATACCCTAGAAGAATTGATCGACCAGGCTAGCGGGGTCGAGCAGAAAATGGCCGCACTTCGGGGACATCCAAGGGCCCCAGCAACTACCACCACCCCCCGCACCCAGACCCAGACTCTCGTTACTTCTAACAAGCCCGCCCACCCTTCTCTCGTGGCTGGTGGGCCAGCCCCTATGGACTTATCGGCTGGCAGGTCTCATTTAATACAAGAAGAGAGGGAACACCGCCGTACTAATGGGCTATGTATAGCCTGCGGGAAGGCCGATCACTTTATCGCGGCCTGCCCACTCCGAAAAAACCGCTCCATGGCCGTCCACAGCCTCGGCCTCTCTGACCGCCCAGCCAACACCCCGGAACCTCGGATTGTGGAGGTTGACGAGTCGGGAAAAGCCCTGTCCCTTGCCTAGTTACTGACACTAGCAAGGGACCTGCCCCAGGCCATCTATCTTTGTCTTTGTCTGCATTTTCTGTGTTCTCCGCTTCTGTTGTTGACGAATCTCGCTTGTTCAGTGAGCACTTTGTTGTATCTATCTCTCTCAATATCAATGATAGAACAATTACCATGTCAGTACTCATAGATTGCGGAGCCTCAAGAATTGCATTCGTTGACCAGGCCTTTGTCAGTAAATTTTCCATACCTACGTCCAAGCTCAAAACCCCCCATGTTCTGGATGTCATCAATGGTCGGCCCATCTCCTCTGGCGATATCACCAATATTACGTGCGTGTAGCGTGTGCAGCGGGCCGATTTTTACCCGCGCCGCGTCACCAAGACCCGCGCCGACGGCCAATTATTTCCCCTTGCCCCGCGCCGCCGAGTCGGCTATTCTCTTACCTGGATTACTCGTGCCGAGCCAAGAAGGCCGACGGCTACTCGCCAAGTAGGCCGACGGCTACTCGCCAAGGCTTCTTGCCTTGAGGTAATCGCTGGATGCCTACTAACGTATACTCGTGTGTCTCCCAAAGATACGCACCAGGCACAAGATGGGCCACAGCCTCGCCCCGACTTAGGCATACCTTGATGCGTTGGGCCAGTTGAACCCCGCCCATTCTGGGGACCTAGAAGCTCTAACCCGTCTTTGTCATTCAGTCCTCAAGAGATGCGTGTTTGCCTTCCTACAACTGAGGGCGTTCGAGACTACAACTGCGGCACGCTACGTTGAATGAAGTGAACCAATGATTCAGGATGCATGCGCAAATAAGTATAATAAATGTCTATAGTATTTCTAAATGTTTATGTACATAAAAGCAAATGCTATTGGAGACAGTAATATCATAAACTAGACCGGTCCCCACCTCCCTATATCCCTGGCGAACTCCTGGCCATAGTGCCTGGCCCCTACATAGGTCTGTGAACGATAGTAGTATGACAATACTACACCTTAGACTAGCCTAGCGTGCAGATATGACAATGTCGATGACGGATTCATGGCAGGCTGGGCGACGGAGGCATAGGAGGCTGGGCGGCGGAGGCATACCATGCTGGACGGCGGAGGCATGCCATGCTGGACGGCGGAGGCATGCCATGCTGGACGGCGGAGGCATGCCATGCTGGACGGCGGAAGCAAGCCAGCGAAGACATTGGAGGCAAGGCACTGTCAACAGCAGAGGCATGGGAGACTGGGCAGCGGAGGTACGGCAAGCTGGACGGCGGAGGCATAGCAGGCTGGACGGTGGAGGCAAGCCAGCCAAGACAGTGGAGGCAAGCCAGCCAAGACAGTGGAGGCAAGACACTGTCGACAGCAGAGGCATGGGAGGCTGGGCTGCGGAGGTACGGCAGGCTAGGTGGCGGAGGCATGCCATGCTGGACGGCGGAGGCATACCATGCTGGATGGCGGAGGCATGCCATGCTGGACGGCGGAGGCATGCCATGCTGGACGGCGGAGGCATGCCATGCTGGACGGCGGAGGCATGCCATGCTTGACGGCGGAAGCAAGCCAGCCAAGACAGTGGAGGCAAGGCACTGTCGACAGCAGAGGCATGGGAGGCTGGGCAGCGGAGGTACGGCAGGCTGAACGGCGGAGGCATGGCAGGCTGGACGGTGGAGGCAAGTCAGCATAGACAGCGGAGGCATAGCGGCACTGTCTTGACGGCACTATCTAGATGGCAGAGGCATGGCACTGTCTCGACGGCAGAGGCGTGGCAATGTCTCGACGGCAAAGGCATAACACTCTCGACACCGCAGGCATGGCACTGTCTCGACACCGGAGGCATGGCACTCTCTCAACGCCGGAGGCATGGCACTGTCTCGATAGTGGAGGCATGGCACTGTCGACAGTCTTAATGAATTAGCTGCAATCCGTGAATAACGGCATGTCAATATCTCACCTTTAGCAACTGAACTTGCTCATATCATGGTGAGATTGGTCTTCTATGCGTGCATATATTGGAGGCCTGGTGCGGTCAGTATTAGAGGTATGTGTGCACATATCGTAGGCCTGGCGCGGTCAATATTGGAGGTATGGCAGTGTCACGGCTAAGAACCCTGTGAGATAGGTTAGCTATATGTACATATATCTTAGGTCTGGCAATGCTCTCACCTTTATCAACTGAAGTTATTAACTGATCGGTGGTGAGATTGGTCTGCTATGCGTTCACATATTGGAGGCCTGGTGCAGTCAGTATTAGAGGTATGCGTGCACATCTTGCAGGCCTGGCGCGGTCAACATTGGAGGTATGGCAGTATCGCGGGTGCGGTCAATATTGGAGGTACGCGTGGTCAACATTGGATGTATGGCAGTGTCGCGGGTGCGGTCAATATTGGAGGTACGCGTGGTCAACATTGGATGTAAGGCAGTGTCGCGGGTGCGGTCAATATTGGAGGTACGCGTGGTCAACATTGGATGTATGGCAGTGTCGGCAGTGTCGCGGCTAAGAACCCTGTGAGATAGGTTAGCTATGTGTACACAAATATCTTAGGTCTGGCAATCCTCTCACCTCTATTAACTGAAGTTACTCATATCAACTGTTCGGCAGTAAGATTGGTCTGCTATGCATGCACATATTGGAGGCCTGGTGCGGTCAATATTGGAGGTATGCGTGCACATCTCGCAGGCCTGACGCGGTCAACATTGGAGGTATGGCAGTGTCGTGGGTGCGGTCAATATTGGAGGTACGCGTGGTCAATATTGGATGTATGGCAGTGTCGCTGCTAAGAACCCTGTGAGATAGCTTAGCTATATGTACACAAACATCTTAGGTCTAGCAATCCTCTCACCTCTATCAACTGAAGTTACTCATATCAACTGTTCGGCAGTGAGATTGGTCTGCTATGCGTGCACATATCGAAGGCCAGGCGCGGTCAATATTAGAGGTCTGGCAGTGTCGCGGTAAAGAATCCTGTGATTGTACACATATAGCAGGCCTGGCAATACTCTCACCTAGATCGCACACAGTTCATGACTTGTGTCGCGGATGAAAATCTAGATGCTGGGGAGGGAGAGCGCACTGGAAATAGTCTCATGACTGGAAAGGTGTGCCTCGTGTGCCAGCAGTAGCTGCCGTAAGTTGGTGTCGCTGGCTAGTGCAACCAGACTAGTGGCTGACTTGGTGGTAGGCTTGCATGCTGGAGACGCTAGTCCATGTAACTGGGTATG